>PVJL010000947.1:0-306163 GCA_004026885.1 Lyroderma lyra
GTTCTTCTGCCAGTACCAAGCTGTTTTGACTATTGATGCTTTGTAATATAAATAGAAGTCAGGAAGTGTAATGCCACCAGCCTTATTCTTTTTATGTAGTATTGCTTTGGCAATTCGAGGTCTTTTATGGTTCCATATAAATCTAATAATTCTTTTATCTATTTCACGAAAGTATGATTGTGGGATTTTGATGGGTATGTGAGGCCATTTTAAATCAAAGTATCCATAAACAATCTTCTACCTTTCATCTCTTTAAGAGATGCTTCCAGAAAAGTCATGCTTAATAATTATCAAAAGTTGTAATGTACCTATATTATTTTAATCAATTAATTCATTAGAATAATTGTAATAGTGAGTCCAAAAGATTTTTTTTTAGTTTGTATTGCCTAACAGTTTCAGTAAAATTTTTTAAAATTTCAGTTTACATATGAGGGCTGTCTGGAAAAAATCCAGTCATAAATGCCTCTATTTTTCATATTACATGGCTGGATACTTTCTGCACAGCCCTTGTACATATATTTTTGTAGTAGAGATATATAATTAGGTGATCAATAAAAGACTTACAAGCATAAAATAGCTTATCAGAATAAAATACATGGGTAAAATATAATAGAAATTCAATTTTGCAAAGAAAAATAATGTAATATTAGGCTATTAAAGAAGAGATTGTTCATTTATTCCTCAAATAAATGATAGTGGGTATCAGATCACTGTGGTATTTACATTATATACATTTCAAATATTGACCCAACCACTATTTGTTTTATTATGTCAATATACACATTAGAAATTATATTATATGCTACTATTTAAGATAAAATAAAAAATTTAAATGTTAACTTAAAAATGTGCACATGGGAGTTCCCTGGTGGTGTAGTGGCTAGGCTTTGGCGCTCTCAATGCTGTGGCCTGGAATTCGATTCCCAGCCAGGGAACTACCCACATAAAAAATTTTAAAAAATGTGCACAGTGTACACAGTCTTCCAAAATTATTTAGGGGATATGTGAACAAAGTTTGAGGACTGTTAAACTATGTCATCACTTTTGTTAAGAAACTTTATTAAATGCCATAATGTTGCCAATTAGAGATTTGGGTTTGTTTTAATATACCAAAAATAGCCACTTCTAAATAAATTTATCTATAAACAGGTGGTGAGTGTTTAAACAGTGTATTCTCTTGATAATAGTATCTAGGTTAGAGACAAGAACTATTAGTCATTAATTATGTTATTACAGGCAAGTAAAAATAATACACTTATTTTAAGATACTGTATAAAATCAAACTTACATCTAATTTGGATTGGCCTTCCTCCAATTAGCAAAACTGAGTTTTGTTATAAACAGGACCACGTACTCTCTTCTGAGCAAAACAATAGCATGATCTTAAGCAAAACATTTGTGATGACCAGACCCTTGGGGGGTGTGACCTCTATGATCCTTCCTTCCCTCTTCTTGAATGTGCGTAGGGCCTGTGATTTGCTTCTAACCAACAGAATATGGCAAAGATGATGAGATTTCCATGATTACCTGTACCTGATTATGTTATTTAAGAATGCAAGTGCAGCTCTTTCTTAAGTCTCTCTCTCACTCTCCTTACTTGAAGAAGTAAGCTGCCATGTTGTAGCCTGCCTATATTTGGAGGTCCACATGGCAGAGAATTGAGACTGGTCTTCCTTCAGTAGACAGCCAACAAAAAATGGAAGCCCTCAGTCCTACAACCCAGGAGCTAAACTGCCAACAAAAATATTTAATTCCTCAACGAGTCTCAAAGAAGTCTGCAATTCTTGCAGACATCTTAACTGCAGCTTTGTGAGACTCTAAGCAAAGGACCCAACTAAGGCATGCCCGGACCCCGGACCCCGGACCCACAGAAACTAAAATAATAAATGTGTGCTATTTTAAGCTGCTACGTTTGTGGTAATTTGTTATGAGGCAATAGAAAACCAATAAAGCATTTAATACTTGGATGGTCTAGTTTCCTCAAGAAAAAATCAGTTGGACAGGATAAACTCAGGGTTTCTTCTATTACTGAACTTCTGTGACTCTAAATGTCCTCTGTCTACAAACTGACATATTTATATTACTTAAAATTTTTTTCTATAGTGAATGGTTAATTTCAGCCCAGTTCTGTCCAAATTATTAGAAATTCTGATTTAGTAAAGATTAGAACACACATATAAATGAGACTTATGGATAATTGGTGCTATTGCTAATTTTCTTATCTAACACAGAGGCAGTTATTTGTGAAACATACAAGGGAAAAAGTTCACATTCCTTAAAACTTTCTTCACATAGGACTATTTATTCAAAGCTCTGAAAGCAATTTATAAAAATTGGCATAAAGGGCAGTGATTAGGTACATCACTAAACTACCTTAAACTGAAGACATCTTCACTTAACTTGATGTCCAGCTAGAAAATACAGGGAAGTCATGCTGCATGAGATGATTCAGAATCCTATAGGAATGTAAGCCCCATGAGTTTTATTTGCTGATCTATCACCAGAAGTTAAAACCGTACAACTACTACAGAGAATATGTTCAATAAATATTTGCCAAATAAATAAATATAAAGGTTACTGATAATTATTCTTCTCACCTGGAGCCCATCTGACAAAGAGATTGGTAAGATGAAGCAGGCATATACACAATAGCAGAATTGTAACACAACATGAGAAAACTCAGGACTTCAAACCTAAAAAAAAAACAAAAACAAGAGTAAAAGATGTTTTCTTCATTGCATGGTTATAACAATGCTTTAATAATGATTTCCATGACTTCTCAATTAGATTACCAGTGTCGTCCTCAATAATGTCCTTATTTCCATTTTCCTTTTTTAAGGTCATGTCCCTGTTGCCATCTATATTTTCTTCTTCAAAAAATAAACCATCTTACATAAACAGATGACTCCCCTATCTATGTTAGTCCACTATTCCTATCGACTACATGATAAAATGCAAACTCATCATGGTACACAAGGTCTTTAAAATCCACTCTCAACCTATATTGCCAACCTTCCCTGCCCTCCACTACCTACCACATATACCACACTGTATCAATCTTCTTACCACTCCATGATTGTGCTACAATCCTTCCTAATTACTTGCTTTTACGCATGTTGCTCTTTCTTACTAGAAAATACTTTTTCTTTTTTTAATCTTTATTAAATTTATTGAGGTGACACTGGTTAGTAAAATTGTATAGGTTTCAAGTGTACATTTCTATAATACTTCATCTATATATTGCATTGTGTGCTCACTACTCAGAATCACTATTTCATCAATCACCATATATTTGACCCTGCCACCCTCCCTACCAACTCCCTCCCCCTTACCCTGTGGTTACCACTAAACTATTATCTATGACTATGAGTTTTTGTTTCTTTGTCTTATTTGTTTGTTGCTTTCAGTTTTATATGCCACATATGAGAGAAGTCATAAGAAAACATACTTTTCACAACCTGGCTCAAATTTTTACCTAAGACATAAAGCTATTCTTAATTCTCCAAGTTAAAGGAAATGTTGCCTTAACTGTATAGTTCTAAATGTCTAAGAAAGTGGCTCCTAAACTTGGATGGACATTAGTTATTTAAGGACCGTTTGGAAAAATATGTTCCTGTGTCTCAACTCACAATGACTCAATTAAAAGCTCCAGGGAATTTGGACTGCTAAAAAGCTTTCCATAAGATGGTGAAGAAGTTATAAAAACTCGGACCATTTTGGCAAGTCTGAAATTATTTCGAAATGAAAAGTTAAAAACTAAGTTGAAAATCTGACTCAGAAGCAGACCTATCTTCAGATCCCTTCTCCTTTGCTATGTTGCTAGGTTTAGGGAAGATTTATTTTCTGAAATTGAATATTTCTTTTCTGGGGTAAGGCCTGTACACAGCTGACAGTTGGACTGATGTCAGTAGCCCCTAGAGGATACAAACATCTGATAGGAATAGATACTCACTCTGCACTAAACTTTCCTCACCTGATGCTAGACAAATGTTCAGAGTACTATAGAAGGACTAGAATCAAAGATATGTACCAATTTGGATTGTCAAGTCACATTTCTTCAGAGCAAGGAACACATTATAACCCATAAAGACTAACGAGGGGTAAGGAGATATCCTCAGAGCAATGATTTGATAGAGAAGTGGAACAAGCAATTGAAACATTGTCATCTAAAATGGAGTGAGGTGTATGGGTGGTGTGGTGGTGAAATAAAGCATGAAGGGTTGGCTTACATGCCTTCATTAGTGTGTATTCACATTCAGCATGTCTCCATGAGTGTGTATTCACATTCAACATGAAGTGGACCAAGGGAGGGTCACCACTAGATAGATCCCTCCATTTTTCTGGGGAATCTGGCAATGCTTGCATGACTATGCACATCTTCCCCTGGGAAAATGGTAGTATTAACAGGTATAAGTATACTTTTTTCTTTCTTCCCTACATCACCTCAACATTTTTTCCTACCTGAAGCAGTGGCTTCAAGACCAGGGCTACAACTGCAGGTGCCAGCAGCAAAGATGATTACTAATCAAGAAACTGTAACTGTATCTTTAAACCTTTATTTACAAATTGCTAAGGGCCAATGGGGGTGGTGGTACCTTCACCCCATCTGGCAAAACTGGGGTTGACACAGAATGCACATGTGTCACCTAGTGGCGGAGATAGCCAACTAGTTCTGTACCTAAGTTAATCTAGTCTATGTGGATGGGAGTGGACTGAGGGAGGCACATGCTAGACTAGTACTGCTGCCTGCAATTGGGACCAGAACAGCGGCTGAACCTAATGGCCCTTCCAAAGCTAGAAAAGTTCGGGTACAAATGGAGAAAGGGAAGAATGGTAGTTGAGAGAAAGAATTAATAAATGGATTATGCATTAGGGAAATTCAATATTATACTGCTGCTATGAGAAAGGTTCAGAGCAAAAGATGCTATTGTCTCTTGGCTCAATTGTATCAGATTCCTGAAAGGGTGAAGCCATAAGTTGGTGATACCACTCCTGCTTTCGGAACCTGGTAAAAGTCAAATGGAAGCCTGCAAACTTGAGTGGCACTGCTCTGGGAGACATTTTAGTGATCTGATATGTCAATATCTACGACTCTTATTTTTCAGGTTACATCGACTGCCATTCTGTGCTGTAGTGTAACACTGGTATTGTTGGTAAGGCTAGAATACTGATACTGATGGTCAAATGCATTGCCAAATTGAGTTAAAGCCTTCGTAGGATGAATACTAATAAAAAAATTACTCGCCTGAGAGAACTGGATCTAGCTAATTACCAGTTAAATATCTATGACAAACAGTTCTGCTCAAGTTTATCATAAGGTACAAATAGCAGATCAGGATGGGACAGGGTGGAAAGAGTAATCAAATTAGTACAGAAAGATGAAAATGTATGCAGTGGCTTTATAGAACATATCAGTTATTTCTTCAAATCTATCCCTAACTTACACTGGCTCCACAAATCTAGGCATATTCATAATGATCACACTGCTGTATGTGTCTGTACTATACTAAACATAGATGTCCAGCTAAACATGATTGTTTTTGTTTAAAAGAGACTTGGCCAAGTCGCTGTAAAGAATTTGGCCTTGCCCAAACAGGTGTGTTCTTTGCCCTTGTTAAGAAGTCGTCTATGTCATACCTGATAGGCATGTCTTTGTTTAGGGTGGGGGCTGGTGACAGTAGATCTCAGAGTGGGGTAAGCCACATGTGACATTCATGGGGGGCGGGGGCTGGCCACACCAAAGAGAACCACTATGTCATTTAGGATGGGGCGCTGGGACACACAGTATCAATCAATCTGGAAGCTTACATCAACCTTGTGAGCAATCAATCTAATTAATCACACTTATATAACAAGAGTCCAATAAATGTAGAATAACTATGGTATACACCTGAAACTAATATAATATTGTACATCAGCTATATTTTAATTAAAAAATCTTTAAAAGAAAAACAAAACAAGACCTCCAGACACCAAAGTTCACCTGAACCTGACTCCATGCATACTGCCACATACTGATGCTATAAGAATCAAAGCATCCTGATATCATGCGCAAGACAACAGAAGCTTTGCCTTTGGAACCCTCTAGACCATATGCATCTCTCTGTTGGGCTGATTTTAATCTGTCTCCTTTCCTTGCAATAAACCATAACTATGAATATGACAACTGTCATTCACTGAGTTCTGTGAGTACATCTAGCGAGTTATCAAACCTAAGAGTGGTTATGAGGCCCCCCACCAAACTTGTAATTTGAATCAGAAGTGATGGCAGTCTTGGGGAATGTACATTCCAACTTTGCAGTCTGTTTACCTTGGGTAGGTAGGTACTCTCATTGATCCATTCTACAATGAAGAGAACAAGGTGCAGACAGTAGCTAAACTGCCTGAGAGGGCAAGCTTCTAAGTGCTAGAATACAAACCCTGGTTTGGTTCATGTCTACACTTGCCATTTTTATATTGCTTTATATAAGACGACCATAACATAGCACCAAGCATTGGATGGATGAGTATTTTACGGCTATGATGTATTTCACTAGTATGACATATTTAACTTTTTGCCTCTTCTCACACCAAACTTGAACGAAAGTAATTATAGTTAACTATTAAGCATAAATTAACAATTATTAATATCTATAGTCTCGACCATTACCGGTTTTGTGCAGTGAATGTCTCCCTCTGAGGATGAAGATCACTATAAACAACCCTGATGAGATCATGCTGACACAATGCCCCTTCTGTCAAAGCCATGGATCCAATTGTTGAGGGCTACAAAAATAAGGTAAAGTATGAGACTGTGTTTCTAAAATGAAGGAAAACTCAGTATCATGTAATGATATTTAATTTTGTTTCAACAAAAGACAGTTTCAGACCATTATTTCTTCTCTTTCAAAACCTTTTCAATTTTTCAATTATATACATCCTATAGTTCTTTCTGAAAATTATTGACACATAAAACTAAAAATATACTGCTTTATTTTTTTAACGATTATGAAATGAATCTATATTTAGGACACAGATAAGAAACTGAAAAGACTAAAGGTTACAAATACATCAATTTTACTTTGTTTGTATTCTAGAATACAGAGCAGTCTTGGGGATTATGCATTCAAACTGTGAAGTCTGTCTAACTTCATGTCGGTAAGTACTTTCATTAATCTCATTCTACAATGAAGAAAGCAAGGTGTAGAGAGTTATAATTACATAATACCAACAATACTGAAGATTATGATCAAATGTCTCTTTCACAGTGACTAAATTCATGTTCCTAAAGTTAGAAGAATCATCTACTCATACACGTTTCACTGCTCTCCATTGTATTTCATAACAAGATACACCAAACTTAATTAAAATGTATTACTCAAAAATATTCTATGCTAAAAATGAATCCTGGCTAAATGGAGGCATTCTATTTCCAATACAAAACAAAGTCCCAGGAAAGTTAATTAAGGGAAAAAATAGGGGTTCCCTGGTGGTGTAGTGGCTAGGCTTCAGTGCTCTCAATGCCAGGGCCTGGGTTCGATTCCCAGCCAGGGAACTACCCCCATACCCCCCCCAAAAAAGCTGCATAGACCTATGAGACAAAAAGATACTGATTATCAATAAGAAAAAGAAATACAATTTTTAGATTACTGGTTAAGTTTCTTTAAATGCTTTCCTCACAATTTTATGCACCTAAAGACCACTAGAGATAAGAAGCCTGATTCATAACATATATCCTTAAAGAGAGGATGTAGGAGTTTAGCTCAAGAGGAGTCATCTACCTATATGATTATCAGTGTTTTCACATTCTTCAACCAAATAAATATAAGCAAAAGTCAGAAATGTAATATTATTGAACAATGAAAATACATCACACTCTTTTAAATGGAAATAAAATAATTACAGTGTTAATATTCTTCTAAGTAGCATTTGCCTAAAAAATAATTTTTAAAAACACAATCTAACAAATGATTTCTAATAAGCATAGAAGGCTTTAATAAATTAAAGAATACTTTTGAAAATTCATAAAAGACTAATAAAAAAGACTGAAAATAATACTGGTGGAAGAATAAAAAAGAATTAAATAAGAACTAAAGGAAAATTTTTCATTAACTTCTGCTTCTCTTGACAATAGCTCAACTTTATATCACTACTAACAAACATCTACTCTTAAGAAGCAAATCATGGAGTTCCCTGGTGGTGTAGTGGCTAGGCTTCTTGCGCTGTCAACGCTGAGGCCTGGGTTCGATTCCCAGCCAGGGAACTACCCACATACAAAACAATAATAATAATAATAAAATAAAATAAAATGGATCATGTAAGTGTTAAAAAAAAAAAAAGAAGCAAATCAGTAAAGATGTGTTATAAATAAAATTTATCTCTGGTAAGAAATTAACTTTTATCTCTATTCAATATAATTTTACATACTTCCACCTTTTCAATCTTACTTACCTCATGGTATATTGAAGGCTTAGATAAGGAAGGGATAGTAAAAGATAGAACTTTATTGTTTCCATCTTTATCAGCAATTTCCTATAGTTAAAAAAATACACAAATATAATGAAATAATCACAGGACTATATTATAAGAAATAATAATTACTTTATTAATTTACTGAAGGTATCACTGGTAACTGAGGAACGTTTTTAGAAATAGTAATACATAAAAATATCACTATCCTAGTGTATCTTTTCTAACCTATTAGCAAATCTGTACACTTTGGAGGTGAGTTATTTGAGTGCAAGACAATACTAAATCAAATACAACATGTCAGCAAGACATGAAGCAGGAACACAAAGCAATTTTCATGTTAAATTTACATAGGACAGGGAGATTACAAGATTAGATCTTTAGGTAGAAACAGGGCTGAATTAAACATATTAAAATTAAAGGTCTTAGCCAAGAGAGCCACACTTACTAAAATAAGAAAGATACATTGTTCTAACACAGAATGATTCTTGACTAAAAGAAAGTCTTATAATTATTCAGTAATAAACTAATGAAATAAATTACATATTAAAATAAGTCCACATTTAGGTAATTTTTTCTAAACTGTAAGAAAATTCTTATAAATTTTAACATTTAAAAGCACTTTATCTTTCAATGAAAAGGACAACAGTATCCTTCATTTCTACAGTTTCCAGCACCTCTAGTCTTACACAGGTATCAAAAAAAAAAAAAAAAAATCTGCCAGCATTAGAGGGGGTCAAATGCTCCTCCTGCTCACTCCTTTTCTCTACCGCCTTATTTCAGTCTAAGTTCCTTTTAAAATTCGTATTAATACACATAACAGGCATAAAATCCAAAGAGAAGACTGCCATTAGTAGACCTAGCAGGAAGGTGGTCAGAGAGAGACTGAGTAGTATACAGCATAAAGAAGAAACAATAATAAAAACAACTTAACACCAGAACACAAACCCAAAGAGCTTCCCTATAGGGCTCATTTCTGAGTTTCATATATCATAGGAGAGTACTAATTATATGTGAACAACGGCCCTACCTCTGATTTTGGCAGGAAAACAGGTTTAAAACTCCCTAGAGAGGTCATTTAACAACTTTATAGTCAAACTAGATACCATAATACCTGAGCCATTTAAGTTGGGCAACAAAATTTTAATTTTTATTCCTAAATTTTAAATTAAACCAAATACTTTTATTTATATTTTGTAGAGAAGGGTGCTCTGAAATTTATTTAAGTTGAGGGCAATATAAAACTCTCCCAGAGGCTATCTGAAACAAGGGAGAAGTGCTAGGAAGGGAAAGAAGAAAACAGAAAAAAAGAGAAATAAATACATAAAAGAAAACTAGTGTGGTAAGAAAAATTGAGAACCACAGAGAAGAGAAAATAAAGATAGGTAACAAGGGAATTAAAAGAAGAAAGAAGTCTGAGGTTATATTGCTGACATACCATTGAGCATTTTTTAAATAGTATACTATTTTTGAGATGTCAAAAGATAATTAAACCATACCACCACCAACAAGCACTGTCAAGAACTTGTCAAGCATTAGACTATACAAAATATTTTGCTTCATTTGTCCCACTACTGAATTTTATTACACTAAACAAATGAATAGAAATGTTAATTTAATACTAAATATAACTTAAAACACTAAATTCAATTATTAAGTCAATAAACATTTACTAAGTGCCTGTGCTAAGCACTACAGACACAGTGATGTATGAAATAAATTTCCTGCTTTAAAAGAAAAAATAGTAAGGCAAATAGCAAAACCGAATTTTACACCTGGACCAGCTTTTCACTTAAAAACGTTACTTTTAATTATACTACTACTACTACTACTACTACTACTACTACTAAATAATAATGATAAACATTTATTAAACACCTCAGGTAATATGCTGGATTTTTCTAATTGTTTTTAATTTTTAATCCTACAAAAATGTTTTATTTATTTTATAGATGAGGCAACTGAAGTCAAGATATTAAGTAACTTGCTCAAATTAAAAACAGCCAATAAGTGGCAGGACCTCATTTTAAACAAAATATAAGTGACTCCAAAGGTCATACTCCCTCCTTCAGGTATATGATGTAGCGATGGAAATGTTTTCTAATGATTTTTTTAAGGGATAATACTTAGAGGAGAGAGCACTGGTGCAGAAGGACAGTATTTATTGTTAGACTGAATGTTTTGTGAGGTACTTTATTATCACTCAACCATAAAACTTAATTTTATTATGTGGAGTGTTTGTTTACAATGAGTGCTGAATATGCAGAATATAAAAGACTTCAAAGAGCAGAAATTTCAATACCAATGTCCTAAACTGGCCACATTAAATAAAAAAAAAGAATACTAATGTTGAAGTTATTATGAATCTCTCAGAAGAAAAGTTTCATAAACAATATAGCATCAAAAACATAATATATTATCGAATGATTATTAAAAATAAATTTTAAAAATTTAAATACAAGGCAGTTATAAACATTCTGTCAAAATAACTTGAAGAAATAAGCCATAAATATTAACAATGCTGTCAATTATAAGTTTCACCTACTTTATAAAATGCATTATCAGCAATTAACTCATTAAGTACCCTTGTACTCAATTTACTTGGTTCAAATAAATTATTCAGTAGACATTTCAATTTTTCTCTAAATATTTTTTTAAACATTGTTTCGTAGAACTTTAACATATACTTGAAATTTCCCAAACTATCACTTTCAACTTACCAAATTATAAATTCCTAACAGAAGAGCTTCAATGCAACCATTACTCTGTCTGTCTCGGCTAACTGTAAGCCGTAAATAAACCCATATCAATTCTGGCAAGAACTGCAGTGTGAACCTCTTAAGTCGAACTTCAGAGCTACGATAGAGCTCAAACAGCTGGTGGCAGACAGGTTCCAGGAGCTAAAAGAAAAATGACCGCTTAAGTTATTTCCATTCTTGTAACTATAAGGATATATTTTTAAAGACATGTATACTTACATAATATTTTCAAAATAAATTCTCAATACTAATTTTTGCATATTTTGAATCAATGCAACCAAAACCTTAATCTCTATTTATGTAGAGAATAAATGTTAAATGGACCAATCTACTAACTTTAAGAAGTACTGTGTGCCCATATAATATACACATATATTCTAATACATTTTACTACTAAATTTATTAGATAATTAATTATTTAACCAATGTGCTACGCTTATAGTTAGTGAGTGTCCTCTTCTCTTCTTACCGATGCTTACTATCTATCCTCCATTTAAGAAGGTTTCTATTCCAAGAAAATAATTTCAGAAGATCTTTTATTTTCTTTTTTTGGGGGGGGGGGGTTCCCTGGCTGGGAATCGAACCCAATTTCAGAAGATCTTGATTGAAGTAACTTTAAGTATCAATTTAAGACTATGATTAAAACAAATTATATTCCACTCAGTAGAGGAAGTGATTTTGCAATAACACATATTTGGACATCCAAAATGCTAGCTAACATTTTAAATTAATTTTAGCTAATAAGTAAAGCAGACGACTTTCATGTTTTAAGACTAACTTAAATTCTAATTATATATTTGAAAGATCTTGAAAAATAGAAAAATATACAGAAATAGCTTTTCCAATGTTTAGTTGAATAATTCTTCAGATCGTTATCACATAATATGACTTATGAGGAATTTCATGATCTTGAAAACTGAAGAAAAGAAGCAGTTTAAGTAAATCTCCTCTTTTCCCTAAAATTACTGTCAATTTAGAATAGTTTTGTTGGAATAACTGTAGACTACACAAAACTGTGATTTAAAAAGGCAGACAAGGGAGTTCCCTGGTGGTGTAGTGGCTTAAGGCTTCGGTGTTGGTGCTGTCAACGCTGTGGTCTGGGTTCGATTCCCAGCCAGGGAACTACCCACATTCAAAAAATAAATTAAAAGGCAGACAAAATACTGACTATAAAATGAGGTTTAAAAATTTAACACTAGCTTAAAAAATGAACTATTCAGTAATTTAAATGCTTACTTCTATTCTGAATGATTAAAATAATGCATATACATTTGGAAATCTGCTTGAATGTAGTTATTACTACATTCAATATATATGACTATATATTCAAATGCATTCAAATATATGTCTATAATAATCTAACACTCTAGAATAAAGTTACTATTTTCACAATTGTAAATTAAAAGTTAAATCCTAGTTGACTGCACAGTTAATATATTTAGATGAATTAAGCTTAGCTCTTCAGGAACAACTCTAAAGCTGAAAAAACTTACACACATCCTTGTCCAGCAACTAAGAAGCCCTTTATGTGAAATCACCATCACAGTATTTGCAATATTAAAAAACGTTTCAACTTGCCCCTTATAACAAAGTCTAGATCAGTCAGACAATTTTCCCAAGGTCACAGAATTTAGAGGAGTAAGACACTAAAACTCAGGTCTTCTGACACCAAATTGATGTTTCCTTTATACCACATTTGTTATATTAGAATGAAAGTGGAGTAAGAGGTGAGAGTTGCTTAACTACAAATAGTACACTCCACACAGTGTCAATAATGAAGTAATAAACTTTTAAAAATAGTCAATTGTTGGCATCTTTTTAAAGTACTGATAATAGCATTCAGCTCTTTCAGGGAATAAAAGACTATTCCTCTCATAAATTTATTAAAAATATGTATATAAGTTTCAAATCTACTTTCCTCTTTAGTAAAAGACTCTAAAATTGCCTTCTCTAAAGTTTATTGGCCATGGAACAATTATGATTTGTTTATGTTATAAAAATTTTAATTTCTTTTCTTCAGCAGCAAGAAGTACACTAGCATGTAGGAGGCAATATTTTAATTAAGCATAACAAAGAACACAGGGTTATGAAAATTATTACTCTGCTTATTTTAAAAAGCAAGAAGAGGAGTGCCTGGCAATCCAGTAACTTTTAATCAGATGCCATTGCAAAATGAGACAGTTAAAAACCTGCCAATGCTATTTGTTAAAATCTTTAATTCTTATGTATCAGGACATCATGTTCTCAATTTCTCAGTATCATGACTCTGACCTCTCCTAAATGGTGCTATCACCCACATCAAAAGGTGTTAAAAATTATTATCCTCTGGTTTTAAAAAAAGCTCAAGAATAAGTGATACCTTTACCAAACTTAGCCAATACTTTGACATGATAATTACTAAGAGAAACACTATCTGATGAACATACTAAGAGCAGTTTGGGTGGAATTAATGGAGAATGAAGACAAGTTTGCGTTAAAGAAAGAATGTGAAGTGAGGAAAAAGTGTCAAGCTGACAGAGGTTATAAATAAGCAATACTTTATGAGATTCATCTGTAAAGAGGGACAGAGAAATAGCGAAGATAATAAAATAGGAGGCAAATCAAAGCTTTTTCAAATATAAAATATGGTTGTTTATCATATTCCATTCATCACAGAAGGAAAAAAAGTTAATGTGGTATCATGGAGGAAAAAGAGGAAATAACTGCAGGAGCAATCTTTGAGGTGGCTAGAGAAGATGGGATCCAGGCCTAAGTAGAAGAGATGACCTTTGATACAACATGGGATATTAAATATAGAAAAGGCATGAGAGTATGGGTAAAAATACTGGTTGAATGGTATACTTGAATAGAAAAACAAAGTTTCCAACTATTTTCTTTCTTTTTTTTTTTTTTTTTAGTGACATAGAAAGCAAGCTGAAAATGAGGCTTAAGGAGGTGAGAGTATGAGGAAAGAGAAGGTGTAAAATGAACAATGGGACATGTATGTACCAAAGAAGTAAAGCGGAACTACAAAGCAGTATTATGTGCCTATTTGAGATTTTTTTGTCTTGAATTTAAAGTGGACAAAATTGGAGGTCTCCTTAAAGTGGAACAAATGGAAGAACTGCTAGAATGAGTAAGGGATCTGAAAGTGGGGGAAAGGAGAAAAATAAAGCAGTTTGTTGGCCTAGAGATGAACACTGAAGCCTTAGTACAAGTTGGCCATGTTATGTACTATTAATGTTCTAGAAAATATACTTTCTCAAGAACTTGTATGGTCTTTAAAGCAAATCTGTTTGTAAGAGTGTCATAAATTAATATTGTATATGGTATGTGACATTTTTCTGAAATAATTTCCTATTAATGAAATACACTTGATTATGTCTCAGAATATAACAAAATCATGACTAAAGTTCAGAATTGCTTTAAGGTTCTATAGAGCTTAACATTCTGTTTTTCCTAAGTATGAACACATACTACCATACTACCTGACAGAAGAAAGAATGGACAAGTCAGACCTGCTCTGGCAACTGATTGATTATGGTAATTACTGCTGGGTCCTGACCATGAAACTCTCAAGCTGTAATTTTTCTATTTCTAGCCATGACAAGGTCTGACATGTTAATATTAGAAGTATGACAATAAAACAATGTGAATAATTTTTTTTTACTATCATAGCTTTCAAAATATAAAAGAAAAAAGGAAATGGATACTTTCTATATACTTGTGAATCCCAATGAAAATGACAGTATTTTAGAATCTTATTTTGTATTTCGTATTCTTCTAATCAAGACTTATTAAGCGTTCATTATGTACATGAGAAAATACTAGGAAGTAACAAATACAGAATATATGACCACTGCCCATGAAGAGCTTACAATCTAAAGAAAAAGCATAAAAGAAAATTTAATAAGCGAAGCTTAAATGTTAGACAGTGCAAAACAAAGGGTGGGGAATACCAACATTCATCATTCAAGAAGAATTCTGAATACTCTTCAACAAGGGTATGCATATACATACATTACCACACCTAAGGTTATAAAACATTCATAAATACATAGAAAGAGAAAAAGAAGCAAATGAGTCCTGCAATTGCTGCTACTAATAGCAACAGATGCAAGCCTATCTGAGAGGCAATCCAAGTTTAGGAGACAGGAAAGAAAGAGGTCAATAAGCAAGCTTTTAGTGGTAGGACAAAAATGAGGATGCACTTTAAGTTAAGCTGCTGGTTAGGAGATGATTACCTGAACTTCTTCAAACTCATTCCAGTACACAGCAGAGGCACTCGTGGAGGCTGTATCTGGGAAGATAAGAAGCTACTTTCCTGTGTGTTCCTTTCATTTTCATTTTAAAGCATACATGAATCCAGTGGTGATAAAACTGTATGTCATTCTATTGTGTTAATGAAAAGATAATGTGTGTATTTTGCATAATTTAACAAACAGTTTCAATAGCTGCATTCTTTTCCTTCTATCACAAAACTGGGTAGTGGGAAACTCTTATTCTTTTTATTAATCTTGACTATTTAGGCTAAAAAGTGCTTTCTCTGATCATTTTCAAGCTAAATTTACTAGCTTTATCATTTCATGTTACCAGTCTGAGTTCAATAATTAGTGGTTATACATAGTTCTATATTTTCAATAAAATAACTGCAAATAATACTTAAATAAACCTCAATCAGTATATGGTAAAATCTGGCTTCCAGAAAGGTAAACATTCCAGAACCAGAAACAGAGAAAAGTTTTCAAATTAAATACATAATCTACTGAGATGATGGTCATTTAAGAATCAAAACATAGCTGTCTTCAACAGAACAAATCTGATCAAAATATTTAAAAGTATATAGAGAGAGGGCATGAGGAAAGCCAAAGCAACTATCAGAATGAAAAACAGCAGAAAGAAAGCTTTTCCAGATCCTTAAGGATTAAAAAAAGAAAGAAAGAAAAAAAGAGTATAGAAAACTACAAAACTTAAATGTATGTGTTTTATTTAGGACACATACTTTATGTTACTATGTTGAAGTTATTTTTCTTATAAACTCTCCTACCTCATTATTTGAATCTTGAATAACTTTATAGAGGGCTGGTACCAGTGTTTTTTTCCGGTGTAAAGTTGCAGCATAATTGGTGATCTGAGTGTCAGGTAATGCCTAAAAAAACATCAAAGAAAAACAAAAGTGAACTTAATATTCTGGAAGTCGGGAACTTTATTCTGTTGGAAAGATTTACAAGAGTCAACTAAGAAAACTAAACATAAACAATGCAAGAAATATTCATGACGGTTAATAAACCAAATTAAGTTAGAATGTTATATAATTCTAACTACTCAACCATAAAAAATGATTAGAGATCACATATTATACCAAGATTACTAAAATGGGTCACCTTAAATTGATCTAGTCTAAAAAACATAGTGTAGGATATATTTCAATTCTTGCATTTTATGTTTACAAAACACTTATTTCTAGTGTTCATAAATTATATAGTTTTCGATCAAGTCAATGATTTTAAATTACAATTTAAATAAAAATATAAGACAAAAATCTTATTTCTATGCCTATTAAAACTGGGAGGTTTCTCCTCTTGTACTAAATACATTTTCAAATTTATATACCCCCTTGTCAATCCTAACAACTGTTTTCATTTTTACATATTATCTTCCAGTCATTATTTACACTAGTGCCTCTTTAAAGAGTTGTAATTAGGGAAACATGTTATTTCAGATTTGCTATTTCTTCTCCATATCATAACATTTATTTCAGTTTTTCCATAAAATACATATTAGCTGTTTGAATTACTGACATATAGAATCATATGACACATTCTTATCTGCAATCTAATTTACCTTGAATTCTGATAACCATTCTTCCACAACACCACGTTCTGATCCCAGCATCTTCTTTCACCTTTGATTACTCTTTTATCTCTGAAAGAAAAAAAAGCACTGAATTGAGGATAGCATTACTACTTACAGAAATTACCAAAGGTAAATGATGTGAAACTTAAACACTTAAAAAGTTCTGTTACTGTAAATACCAAGTTCCCTAAGGAAAAGCCTGGAACTACACTGTCCAATACAGTAGCCACTAGTACAAATGGTTATTTAAATTAAAATAAAATGAAATTTAAAGATTCAATTCTTTGGTTTCACTAGCTGCATTTCAAGTGCTCAGTAGCTAAATGTGGCTTGTATCTCCCATATTGAACAGCACAGATATAGATGTAGCTAAGTAATACAGTAATCCTGAGTAAATTTGATAAATCAATAACTAAAGTTTAAGCAACAAAAAGGTTAAAAGACACAATTATAAAAAAAATTTTTTTAAAGTAAAAGTCAAAGACACTAATTAATTAAGATGTGATTATTTTAAGTCTCCTAGGTAAAAGTGCTTCATAAATAGAAGTTAACCACTAAAGATTACCAAAAATCCTAACATATGTAACTGTATGGGAAAACCATTCTTTAACCTTTAAAAAGTTAAATTCATAATTTTTACCTCTGTTCTAAGATCAGTTTTCTAAAGGAGGAGGTGGAACAGGAATGCAACAGAGTTCAAGTATGGAATTCATTTGTTGAGACTTAAATATTTTCCAACTCTATAAAAAATGAAAATGAAAAACTGAAAAGAGAAATAATATTCTCAAGAATGTAATACAGAGGAGAAAACAATTTTGATAAGACATTTATAATATATTATAATATAATATATAATATACCTATATTAAAAATAATTAGTGATTAAAAAAATTTTATAACTACCATATACTTGTGCATCATTATCAAACCAAATTTAAAAATCATTAGATTTGGCGAAAGAAAGTCTGAAATTTAGTTTCAAATTAGCCATTAATTATCTGTAAGACTTTGAGTAGGTTCTTAAATTTTTTGCAGCCTCTATAAAAATGAACATTTCCAGCCAAAAAAATTCTATGAATCCAACTTCTGAAACACAGTACAGTGTTCTCTTTCTTTCTCTCTCCTCTCTTTCTCACACACACACACACACACACACACACACATGCACACACACACCACACACCACACACACACACACACACACACACACACACACCACACACACACACAATTATTACAATTTTAATATGAAGTATATAACCAAGTTTAAATAATAAGTATCAATGACTATATAAAATCCTTTTGGATGAGTTTCACAGAACTGAAATTTTTTTGTTTTAAAAAAACACAGAAAACACTATTAGTTGAAGTTTTAGCACAAAATATATTAGAAGTTTTATGATCAGAGAATCATTTTCAAATTGCTAAAAGTATATTTTTCCCACAAATTAATACCTATTTTCATGTAGTTGCTAACCACATTATGCTCTCTCTGATTCAAAACTGTGTAACAACTTTAAATCTAAAACACCAAAAGAAAATTAACATTTTTAAAATGTTCATTAATAAAATGCTATTTTTTAAGTACTGCAATAAGAATACTGCAATAAAATTCTTTTGAAACTATTACAGTATCATTATAAATTCTTCAATGCTTTTCAAACTGAAGCTATATCAGGACCTCCCACTCCAATCACAGCAGCTGACTTTCTCTCTCATATATTGGGCTATCACACAAGATTTTTATTTCATGAGAAGTTCTGCAGTGGGGGGAAAAAACTTAACTTGAAAAGGACTACCAGACTATCTCTGGAAACATACAGAGGATACCAAAAAATATATATACACATTTTAAGAAAGAACTGTATTAAAATTTTAATATTAAATATATGACAATAACAAAAGATGAATACAAGTCACATTTGACTTCTGCAATTACAATAGATGCTCAAAGTTACCATCAGTATTTACGTAATACATAGATAGTATCTCTTAAAATGTGTATACATTTTTTGGCACCCGCAGTATACAAGAAACTCATTAACATTTTGGGAAGGGGCACTGATCATCTTTTTGAATTTGAGAATTTTGAACCACCAAGGCAACTGAGAGATTTTTGAAGTCATGCAGGCAAGAAGACTTGAGAGCTATGTTGGAAACCTCTATAGAGATGGGTCTCTAAAAATCTTTCAGGGTTAAATATACAAATATTCACCAGGCCTTCAATTTAAGAAAACAAAACAAAACAAAAAACCCCAAAAGGGCAAATGATAGAAAAACTGAGTTTTATTAAAGTTTAAAACAGCTCTAAACAGCTCAATCCCTAATTAATTGGAGGTAATTAGCCCTGCAACCTTTTACGGAACAGAAAGAAATGGGAAGCCTGTCTGTAATGTATACACAAAGTCTGGCACACAATAAAAAATTGCTAAATATGCAAAGTGACAAAAACATGACAAATAATTAAAAGGAAACAAGACAAAAACAGCATATACATTCTTCTGAAGTGCACATGGGTTATTTTCCATGATAGATAACAAATGTTAGGCTACAAATGAAGTCTTACAGATTTAAGAAGATATTACACATAGTATCTTTTGTGACCACAATGGGATGAAGTTAGAAGTGAACAAAACAAAAACCTGGAAAATTCAAACCTGTGGAAATTAAACAACACAATTTTAAACAGCTAATGGTTCACAAAGAAACCACAGGGGTATTAGAAAATACTTATAGACAAATGAGAATTAAAATACAACATACCAAAATGGATGGGATACAGTGAAAGTGGTGATAAGGGAAAACTGTATAGCTATAAATCTTACATTAAAAACAAGAAAGCTCTCAAAGCAACAACCTTACTTTACAACTTAAGGAAATAGAATAATAATAATAAATTAAACCCAAGGCTAGCAGAAGGATGGAAATAATAAAGATTACAGCAGAGATGAATGAAACACAGAATAGAAAATGACAGATAATAAACAAAACCAAAAACTGGTTCTTTGAAAAGGTCAACAAATTTGACAAAACCTTAGTTAGATGAACCAAAAAAAAAAAAGAGAGAGAGAGAACAAACAGAAATTACTGAAATCAGAAATGAAAGGGGACACATTACTATTGAGTTTACACAAATATGGGTTATAAAGAGAGTATTATGATCAATTGTATACCAACAAATTGGATAACCTAATTCCTAGAAACACAAAACTTACTAAGACTAAATCAGGAAGAAATAGAAAATCTGAATAGACCTATAACTAATACTGTGATAGAATCAGTAATCAAAAATCTTCTGCCAAAGGAAAGCCCTGGACCTAACAGCTTCACTGCTGAATTCCACCAAACTAAAGAAGAACTAATATCAATCCTTTTCAAACTTTTCCAAAAAATTGAAGTCGAAGGAACGCTTCCTACGCATTCTATAAGATCAGCATTACCCTGATACCAAAGTCAGACAAAGACAATACAGAAAAAGGAAACTACAACCAACGTCCCTTATGAATATTGATGCAAAAATCCTCAACAAAATACTAGCAAACAGAATTCAGCAGCATAGTAAAAGGATTATATACCATGACCAAGTGGGACTTTATCCTGGAATACAAGGATGGTTCAAAAACAAAAAAATGTAATATAGCACATGTTACTAGAATAAAGGGGAAAAATACATGAAGAGCTTAAATGATGCAGGAAAAAGCATTTGACAAAATTCCATACTTTTTTATGATAAAAACAGTACCCAAAAAAAAAAAAAAAACAAAAAACCTAGGGACATAAAGAAACTACCTCAACATGATAAAGGCCATTTATGAAAAACCCAGAGAACATTATACACAATGGTGGAAGACTGAAAGCTTTTCCTCTAAGATCAGGAACAAGGCAAGGATGATCTCTTTCACATGTATTCAACATAAAACTGAAAGTTGTAGCCAGAGTAAATAGACAAGAAAAAGTAATAAAAAGCAACTAAATTGAAAAGGAAAACAAAATAATTTGTTTGCAATTATGTGATCTTATATTAGAAAACCCTTACAGACCACGCGTGCGCGCGCGCACACACACACACACACACACACACTCACTCACACACACACACCCCTTTTAGAACAATAAATGAATTCAAAAGTAGCAGGATCAAAGTCAATGAATCAGTTGCATTTCTATCTCTAAGAATAAACAATGTGAAAGAAAATTATAGGAACAATTCCATTTACAATAGTATCAAAGAATACAATATTTAGAAATGAACCAAGGAGGTGAAAGACTAGTATTAATACAATGAAAATTACAAAACCCTGATGAAGGAAACTAAAGGAGACCTAAATAAATGAAAACTCATCCAATGTTCACAGATCAAATTTAGTACTGGTAAGATGTCAATATTACCCAAAGCAATTCTACAGACTGAATACAGTCCCTATCAAAATCCCAATGATTTTTACAGAGATAGAAAAATCCATCCTAAAATTCATATAGGTTAAGGGATCCCGAATAGCCAAAACAATCTTGAAAAAAAAATTCACAGGACTCATACTTCCTGACTTCAAAACTTACTCCAAAACTATGGCAATGAAAACATTGTACTATTGATTACAGATACACCAACAGAATAATTATAAAAGAAACTGAATATTTAACTAATGCAAAAGCAGGCAAGAAAGAAAAAATACATATGCTAAACAGCAAACAATAAGCTTCCATATATTATACATATAAACACAGTATATCAGTAATTGTATTATAATACATGGATAAAAAAGTACAAGTAGAAGACTGAGCTTTGTCAGACTGGATTAAACACTTCTTAAGAGTCACACTTTAAATATAACTACACAGAAAGACTGAGAGTAGAGGACGGAAAAAATGTACCATGCAATACTAGTATACACATGAAAGAAAATTGATATACTCTGCTAATATCAGAGAAAGTAGAATTTAAGGCAAGAATAATTACTACAGATTAAAGAAATATCACAGTGATAAAAGGATCAATCAAACAGGAAGATATCATAACCATAAACTTGTATATACCCCAAAATAATCTCAAATACATAAAGCAAATTTTTCAGAATTAAAAGGAGGAATAGACAAATTCTTAATCATAGTCAGAGACTTTAATGCACCTCTTTCTTAAGCTGATAGAAAAAGCAACCAAAGGGGAGGGGGTGGGAGGGGGGGGGAAGCTAAATATAAGGTGATGGAAAGAGAAGTCACATTAGGTGGTGAACTTATTATACATCAAGTTGACAATGCACTGTAGAATTGTATGCCTGAAACCTATGTACTCCTTGCTAACAGATGTCACCCCAATAAGTCTAACAATAAAAATGAATTTAAAAAAAAAAAAAAAGAAAGAAAAAGCAACCAATAACCAGTAAGATCTGAACAATTAATAAACTTGACCTAAAGGACTATACAAAACATTATCCCAACAAAAATTAATTATTTAATTAATTCACATTCTTTTCAATGGTACACAAGACATTTATCAAAACTGACCACATGCTGGGACACAAGGAAAGCCTCAACACAGTTCAAAAATGATGATACCATTCAGAGTACATTCTCTAAATACAACACACGTTAAGCTAGAGATCATTAATAAAAACAATAATAATTAATAAATAAGAACAGAAAAACATCAACTACTGGAAATTTAAAATTATACTTCTAAATAATCTATGGGTCAAAGAAGAAATCAAAACTGAAATTAGTAAATACATTGAACTCAATGCTAAGGAAGATATATTAAAACTTGTGAGAAGCAACTACAGCCTTAATAGCACAGGCAGAAAGTCCCCACTGTGCATGTATGAAGCAAAGACATAGTTTCTATATACATGAGTTTCAGCTAAGACTTTCTGTATTAGTTGTGAAGAGGCTGAAAAAAAAAATCAATGGTTCAATCTTCTACAGAATATAGTCATTGGACATATCTGGATATAACTGGTTCTGTGTAGTCACATGGCATCACACCTGCATCATTCTTGAACTTGCACACATAGATGCTTACATTTTTAACCCAGTGCACATCGAAATGGAAGAGTATTCAGACACTCGGTTCCAACAGTGTGCTGTTATTTAATTCTTAACAGCGGGAAAAGTTCCTCCATTTTTTTTTTTTTGATATTTTTGAAAAAGAAGGTGAGCACTTCTTAAAGATCATCACAGGTGAGGAAACTTGGTTCCATCATTATGACCCAGAGAACAAAAGGCAGTCCATGGAATACCACCATAAGGGATCACCTTCCCAACTGAGACCTGAGTTTTCAAATTTTTTGCTGGGTGTTCTGACCCAACAAGCCATAAAATTGAATGTGCTAGCACTTTCCCTCATTAAATGGAAATGATATTGTATGTGAGACATTAACTGTTCTTCTTCAGGGCACACAGGAGAACTATACTTCTCTATCTTTAAGTCAGATGTAATCTCATGACTTGCTTTAACCAATGGACAGGAATGATTTCTGTAGAAGCACTTAATTACCAGTATACACTCTACAGCCTGTACTTCCCTTGCCACTATGATAAAAGAAACAGAGATAAATACAGTGATGCCATGCTGACACATCACAAGGAAAACAGCTGCCCCAGAGTCACCCAGACTTGCAGCAGATTTTACATGAGAATAAACAAATTTTTTTTTTAATTTTAAGCCACTATTTGAAGATTGATAATTATTACTACATAAGCAGCTAATCCTGACTACAACAGTTATACATATGATGAGGTTAGAGCAGGCCCTAAAAGCACAAATAAGCCTTTAAAAAATGGTTCAGATACCATTGCACACGTGTCAACTAAGTATCAACTCTGCATTCATCTACAGCCTTGTAGAGTTCCCTACAATCAAAGAAGAAATAAAAATTCTGGCCTGGATTACACATGATTCCATATATATGCTGGCATTACCCCTACATAGAGGTAGCCCTGCAGGAACAGGAGAAAAGGGAAATCCTCCCAATAGGCAGATTTTCAATGAGTTGTATCTGGTTGTTTACCACTCCTGAAAACAGATGACAAGAGGTTCCAATCTATGGTTGACTACACAGGGTCTGTCACCAGTACTTGTTTAATATGCTCATGACCAAAACTGCTCTATCAGCAAGAAAAGAAATTATACCTTGGCTCAACAAGACTTCCCTTCACCAATGTTAATCTACAATTCCATGACATGCCAGGCTGTCTCACACCTCCTTGCATATTTCTTAAACTACTCTACTCTCTAAAATGACTCTTAACTATCCTCTAGACCAGCAGTGTCCAACCTTTTGGCTTCCTGGGCCACAATGGAAGAATTGTCTTGGGCCACATATAAAATACACTAACAATAGCTGATGAGCTAAAAAAAAAAAAAAAAAAGTCACAAAAATAATGTTTTAAGCATTTGTGTTCAGCCACATTCAAAGCCATCCTGGATCACAGGTAGCACGTGCCTGCTCTAGACTAACTACCTACTCTTCTTTCAAGACTCAGATCAACAGTTACCTCCTCTATAATGACTTTTCTTAGCATATAACCCTGTATCCATTCAAACCCTTTATTTCACTCTCACTCACAAGTTCTCAACCTAGAATCCATAAATCCTCCAGAAATTAATAAACTTTGATGGGATGAATATTATATCATTCTTTTTACTTATCTCCAATTAAAATTTATCATTTCACTTGATTATGAATGTAGGTAAAACAACAAAATAAAAAAAAAAACCCCACAGTATTTGCTGTGACTTGGTCACCAAAAGATATTACCAGTACTTTCATATCAAATTACAGTTGCTACAGACAGCAAAATATCATTTATGTTCATCATTACCTCATGTCACATTTCTTTGGTTAAATACATCCTGCTCCATCCTGAATAAAAATGTTTCCAACAACAGTCTCTCTTCTTAAAGGCACACAAAACATTCAGAGTGATTTTTTTTAGGACCTCTTTCTCTAGGCTTTAGGGAAGGGAAACAGACCTCATCCCTTCCCCTTAGGAAGCAGAGAACAGTTTGTTTCCCATTAATATTGCTCTTCTACAGAGGTCACCTCCTCCTCTCCATCTTATGTCTCTTATAAATTGATGGGGTAGGCAGAATCATAGTAGTAACTAGTCTAACAGCCCACAGTACTTCTGTTCTCATATACCTGTATACAGGTTTATTAGTCCTGTTATTAAACCATAACATCTCTAGGCCAGGGAGTATTTCTCAGTTGTGTTGTATTTCTAGTTCCTAACAGGGCTTACCACATAATTCATGTTTATTGAAGAAAGGGCTAAACAGCAACAACTAGGCAGTCAGCAGCTGACTCAGCAGAGGATACAGGTTCCAAGCATGGCAAAGACTACTAGTTCCCATTTAATATTGATCCCCACTCTAACTCCCACTGACCTAATCTATATGCTTAACTAAAAGAGATTTCTAAACATTACTTATAGCTAAGTATAGCCAAATGACTAAGTTCCGATCAATAAGATCAGAGGAAATACTATGTGGGGAATTCTAGAAATATTTCTTAAAAAAAGAGAGGCATGCCCCTTTTGTCTTTCACCTTTGTTCCTCCTTCCTTCTACCTAGATGGGATAAGTGGATATCCAGCAACTATTCTCTGATCTTGAAAATGGAAGCCACGTGCTAAGTGAGGATGGCAAAGGAAAAAGACAGAAGGAGGCTGGGTCCTTGACAACTCTATGGAGTTGTCCCATACTGCCAATTTCTGAATGTTTTTTCACAAGACAAAGAAGTGAACTATTTACTATCTTGTTCAAACAATGATTATTTATTTCTTAACTCTGTTTCTAGCAGCCAAACATAATTCCTAACTAATAATATAAGAAACAGACTCCAGCAACAAATCTTTGGTCTAGGATACCAGCAGTCATTCAGCTATTCTTCAATTCAATGCTGATAAAGTGTAAGATTTCCACTGAAATAGAGAGTAGAGTAGGAAGTAAGCCTGAACAAAGGGTCTGTAGTCCGTGAAGATACACCACCATTACAGTTCAGTTGGAGGAGTGTTTGTAGTTTAGTACACTGACAAGATTTCACAATACAGTAATGTAATTTCTTGCCAACATTTGGGAAAATGTTCTAAAAGAATAATGTGGCTTATAAAACTGTGATCAGCAAGACCAATTATATAAAAATAAGAGGTTGGTTTTACACCTTTTCAAATAAAAAAAACCAGTGACCTTTCTACAGATTAACCTTAGCTGATCCACAATTTTCTGGCAACTTGATTTTGGACTTCCCAGCCTCTAGAACTGTGAGGGGGAAAAAAGGCTTGTTGTTTAAGCCACCCAGCCTATGGTGCTTTGTTATGGCAGTCTGAAGTGATTGAGACAGAGGTCCTTCCAATAAAACGTGGTAGAAGGGCCATTATATCACATAAGTTCCAAAGCCTAAGCCTTAAAGAAGCCTTGCAGCTTTCACCTTTGCCTTTTTTGAAGGCTACCCTGAGAATGCCAAGTAAGGGCACCAGACTAGCCTATTAGAGGATGAGAAACCACACTGAGAATACTGCAAACATGTCTTTAATAATGGACAGCCAGCATCAACTGCAAACATGTACAGGAGGACACCTTGGATCTTCCACTCAGTCAACTCTCCAGGTAAATTCAAATGCATAAGACAGTCAAATGAAAACAACAGAGGAACTGCTCAACCAACTTACGAAATCATGAAAAATAATAAATATATTTCTCCTAAGTTATTATGTTTGGGATGGTGTGTCAGGCAGCAGTACAAAATAAACAAACTTTAAAATAATAATACGTTTCTTGAAAGTGAGAAAAATCACTTGAGATTTTTCTGTTTTTAATCTTTAATTCATCCACTATAGTATCCTGGAGGGCATGCTGCTTCCTATGCTTCTTTCTACAGTGATTAAAGTATAAAATGTATGAAAGTACAATGGGGAGCCATTAAAAGATTCTGTGTGAAGTAGTATGTGATAGGCACTTTACAAAGAGGGCTCTGGTTGTACTGTAGAATGGACTGGAGAGAGGAAAGACTGAGGGCAAGGTGACCAATAAGACTCTTGGTATGGTCCTAGTGAGAGGCCTAGTAAGAGGTTAGCGGCCTGAACTGTTGCTGCTACTGCTGCTACCATTATTATGTATTTATGATGTACCAAGTACTGTAATAAGAACCTTACAGGAGTTCCCTGGTGGTGTAGTGGCTAGGCTTCAGCACTCTCAACGCTGCAGCCAGGGTTCAATTCCCAGCCAGGGACCCACTCCATCCCCACCCCCGTGGAAAAAAAAAAAAAAAAAAAAAAAAGAACCTTACATATATTTACTCATTTAATCCTTGTAACAACCCTTTAAAACACTTTTTATTTTGAAATAATTATAGACTAATTCAAAAGAAGTTCCCAAAATACATGCCAGAAGGTCCCCTTACCCTTTGTCCAGTTTCCTCTAATGGTAACATCTTGCACAACTATAGTAAAACATGAAGACTAGGAAGCTGACATTGGTACAGTCCACAGAGGTTATTCAGATATCACCAGTTTTACAAGGATTCATTTGTCTTTGTGTGTGTGTTTCTATGAAACTTTGCAACATATCAAGACACAGAATTATTCTATCTCCAAGAGGCTAACCCCTGGCAGCCACAAATCTGCTCTTCATCTTTATAATTGTATTATTTCAAGAATGTTATATAAATGACATTATACAGTATGTAATCTTTTGAGAGTGGCTTTTTTCACTTGAGACCCATACAACTTGTTGCAAGTTTATCAATAGCTCATTCTTTTTCTGCTGCATAGCAGTCCACACTATAAATGTGCCATAGTTTGTTTAACCATTCACCCGTTAAAGAACATTTGGGATGTTTCTATGTTGGGGCTATTAGGAATAAAGCTGCTATAAGCATTCATGTACAGGTTTTTATGGGAATATACACATAAGTTTAAATTTCTCATGGAATAAATGCCCAAGGGTACAACTGCTGGGTTGTACAACTCTGTTTATAAAGATAAAGAAACTGAGGCTATAAATGGTGGAGCTGTGATTCTAATCTATTAATAGATAGTATGCCTCTAGGTCCTAACTCTTCATATTCTTTCTAGTGGTTGTAAACTTGACAGAAGTAAATCGAATTTAAAAAACAGTACCTAGCATTGCTCAAATGAGGGGTATATGAATAAAAGTGTTAAGAATAACATCAGGTACCAGCTTCAGCACATGCGATAGACAATAAAATAGGAATTCACTTTTAGTCATATTTGAGGGACATGCAGGTCATCCTCATCTAGCAGACAATTGGATTTATAGAATAGGAACTAAAGATCAAGAAAAAGCTCTGGGTGAGAAATACAGATTTGAGAATCATCAAATTTAGATGCTGATTGAGTAAATAAGATCAGAGGAACAGGGGACAGAATGAGAAGAGATTTGACAACAGAACCCCCAAGAACAAAAACATTCAATTCCTCTAGCTTTTTTCCCCACAAACAATAAAACAGTAGGTACTGCGATAGACTGTAAATTCACATTAACTATAAATTTGACAAGCACTACATATCTATGAGTTTTACAATTATCTTATAAAGTATACTCTCCCATCCTCACTACCTTTTTCATTTAAAAAGAAAGAACCACAAAAGGAATACATGCTTATTAAAATGCTTCAGTACTACTTTATATGATACTATAATGGTAGATATGTCATTATACATTTGCCCAAAACCTACAATATCCAACAGCAAGACTGAACTCTAATGTAAACTATGGACTTAGGGTGGTAACAATATGTCAAGGTAAGTTCGTCAAATGTCACAAATGTGTTGGAGGGAGGGGGTACCTTTCACTCAATTTTGCTGTGAACCTAAAAGTGCTCTAAAAATAAGGTTTAGTAAAAAAAAAAAAAAAAAAAAAAAAAAAAATTTTTTTAAAGCCTCAATACAAAAGAGTATGTAAAAAGCACAGGTTTCTCTCCTTGCTCAGCATCCAACTCCCTCCATCCATTTTCAAACAATACATAAGGGAAGAAATTTAAGAAGGTAAACTGACAAACCTTATTAGCTAACCAGATTATATTAAATAAGAATCCAGCACTATCAAGAGTCAAAGATTAGATTAATTAAACTTCAATTTTAAAAAGAGTCAAGGCTCCATAATGACAAAAGTGATAGATAGATTCCAACATTTTTTGGAGTTCAGTGTTTTACAACAGACCAGAATAACTATTTTGTAACCCATGCTTTGTCATTCAATAAATTGGTGCCACTTACAATGTTTAATAACTACTTTTTTGGCAGTTATATTTCAAACCTAGAAAGAACTATAATTATATATATAAAGTCATATCTCTTAATATATTACAAAATTGAAATCTTACTCCTTTCTTCAAAATTAAAGTCTACTCATTTATTTTTTCTTATACTTGTCTCTGTGGCAGAGAGATACCCAAATACAAAGTCTAGAATTCTAAAGATGAACCATGAATTTCCAAACAGGACCTGTGTCAAAGTCAACACATTCACAATTCCAAGTTTTACTATACAGTATTAAGTGAGTGTTTACACATAAGCTAAGTCTTCTTTGTATCAGTAATGTTGCAAAAAAGACCTTTAATCAAGAAAGCTTCGAATTCTTACTTTCCAATTCCACTTTGATTCTAGAACTAGACAACTTTCAGACACATTGAGATCAAGCTATAAGTAAATATCTGTGCAAATTAGCACAGGTCTGAACAGTGAAAGTAATTAGCTTGGTTTATGGAAAGAAGCCAAGTGCCAAGTAAAAAGTAATCCAAACCAAGATATTCATTGCCATTTTTATTTCTGGCAACTTCAGATCCTGGCTAGAAAATCTATTCCAGCTATAACATTAAATGGTGAAAATTTATTGGGCTATGTAAATATTGGTTTATATAGATCTGGCAGCCTTTTCTCTTAAGCTAAAACTGCATTACTGGTTCATACCACAAGTATGAAAGCCTTGAATTGGATCAATGAGTCTAAAGTGGAAGCCAATGGTGAACCATATCATCTAGGGAATTTTTTTCTTCAACATATGTTTTTCTACATTCCTTCACATTCCCCCTACCACTAAGATTCTGAAGGGGAGTGGAGATGATATAATGGGTATGTGTGTGTGTGCCTTTTCAAAAGAACTCCTAGATTATTCATATATAGAAAACTCTCCTCTTTCATGGAGAAATTCTGAATTAGATCCAACTCTATTTTTAACATTGTATCAATAGCAGGCAAAAGGAACAAAGCTACAAAAGTGAAAAGAACTTAGTAGAAGGCTCTATAGGTAAAGGGATATCAGACCAGTTGTAAGCCACCTTCTGAGCTTTCTGTGCCACCTACCTCCAGAATCCATTACATCACATTTTAGACAATGAAAAATGTTCAGTTTATCATCCTAAGGAAAGTACATAGCCTACTAGGAAGACAAAAATGTAAAAAGAAGCTATTTTGAACATCAAAAAAACTAAGAAGCCACAGACAATGAAAGACAAAAATTCCTCTGTTCCTGCATTAAAAGAATAACAACAAAGTACTATTTTGTGCGTTGATAATTTGTTTTGGAGATGTTCTGTCCATATTTTATCATTTTAGTTTTTTTATAATGTAGCATTGGTTTTTCTATTATAAAGCTCAGTCAAGCTAGAAATGTTACTCATTTTAGAACTTAATTAAACTACTATAAAATGCCAAATCTGTATGAAAAATAACCAAACTAAATATATTGCCATATGCAAATGGCTTAAGAATTGGATTCAAAAACAAGTTTCAAGGTCCATTTTAGAGCAAACAATTATACTTCTTTACAGCCATTGTTTCAAATTCCTTATAAACAGCTCCAATACTGAAATGTGTCAGGAAGGTGGACTCTAATAATGTATAAATAATCAGCCAATTATTATTATATTCTATTATAATTTGGACTAATGTTTCTTAAATTACTTGGTAATTTCCTACTCAGTTGTTCAACTTTATTGCATTCAACAATGACACCTACTGGCCATTCAAAATCAGCCATTAGTTCTCTAAGAAGGCTCTAGTAGACTGATTACATAAGACACACACACACACACACACACACACACACACACACACATCGCCCTACATAAAAGCAGAGATTTGTTCACGGGTACTCACACTACAGAAGTGCAACTAAAAGAGCAGAAGTATTCTTTGTGACTGAGAATGTATTATTTTTGCAAAAAGGTAAAAAGACAAACACCAAGTATCAAAAATTTTATCTAAAACATTGATAAATATCTCTGTACTCTAAACATTTCACAACTAATAAACTCTAATGACCCACCTCTCCTTACCAAATGATATTAAGACAAATAAATGAATTTAAATGAATTTATTATTTAGGTTCTGGGATATACTAATATAAATTATCATTAACAGAATAAGTAAAACCACAATACACTTGCTAATACTACATTAGTCCTTGTCTTCTAAGCTAAAGGCAACATTTCAGTCAGCTTACATTTTAGAAATTTATAATGTTTCTTTTAAAACTGCTTTCCAGGGAAAATCCAAGTTTTTAATGTAGTTTGTCCTTTATTCGTATTTAACTGTACATTTCATTGTGCAAACAATGAATTATTAAAAACTTGGAAAGAAAAACAAGGTCATTCAGTTATGTCTGTAAATACATTTTACCTCAGTTGGAGAGGTTCAAAGAGCATATTTTTTAAACCTAAGAAATAATCCATAACGAGTTTCTCAGGCTTACAAAGCAAATTACTTAAAAGATGACACCCACTCCATTTTAGACCACCACCTATTTTCACAGTCTTTAACATCCACAATATCTGGGGGAGGGTGGTGGTGGAAATCTAACAGCTAAATTTTTAGTCATTTTCCAATTTGCACTTACCTCCTACTACAGATTTTTGAAGCTCTCCACTTTCCTGAAGATTAAAAAAAGAGAAGCGTTTGTAATGCGCTTGACCCTCAAAACAAATAAATTCGTGAACTACAAAACCTGGCCACGTTCATCTCTAACGACTCAACCCAAGTACGTATTTGGGATAAGCTCTTCGTGACTACTCTATCCTTCATGGTTCTTTGGTTACAAAGCAAGTTGGGGTAGAAAACACTCAAATCACCGAAAAAACTATTCTGACACATCGATTGGGTGGTTACCAGACAGACCTGCTCTCTCATGAGGGGACAACCTAGTTGTTTGGGTAAATAATAGACATGGGTTACATAATATATAGCTATAAAGAGTTTCAAGGATCTGACAGTCAGTCTTGTTTCTCCGCTCTCCCTTACCACCCAGAGAAATGGCCCTAAGAAGCAATCTCTAGGATTTCTCCCAGGTGCCTGGAATGCCGCGTCCTTTTCTCTCTGTCCGAGTTTCGTGCAAGGAATGCCTCCAGACATCACGATACCGTCTTGTTCCTGCCTCTCTCCTTTCCTGGCGACGCCACCGCAGCCCCCCACTCCCTAGGCCCCCACGTCGCGGCACAGGGCTCAGCCCCCATCCGCCTCAGCAGCCTTCTCACGACCCTCCTAATCTGCTACCGGTCTACTAGAGGTTCCGGAACCACCAACACTCTGGCTACCGCTTTCCCAGACTACCCTCGTCAGATCCCCTCTATAGTTATTGCAGCCGGACATGAAGAAAATCCCTCTGATCTAGCACTCTGTATCCCCCAAGACAGCGCCGCCACCAACCTGTCACCCCCGCTGCCTCTGGTTTCTTACCGCTACCGCCTCCCGCAGCAGCCTGCCAACTGCAGCGTTACAACCAGCCCTCCCATTGGGTGAGTCTATGCCCTAACAACAGCCTCATTTATTGGCTGCAGGATGCCCGCGACCCTTCGGTGCACTGTCTAAGGATTCCGGTCTCCAAACAGGAAAAACATCACTGCTTCCCCGACAATGTCTTCCACGATTTCTCTTACCTCAGTGAAACTGCGGATGCACAGATATGCGGAAAACCTGTCAACTGCCAGATTCCTTCATATCATCTCCACCTGGTCTAGGAATCTGTGACCCAGAACCGGAACGTTAAATGGCTTCTCTGCTTTCCTGCCGTGAGGTATTCGAGGTGACAACTTCCGTTTCCGTTGGCTCCTGCTGTAGGGTTGACTATTGAATGTCCTGAGAGGTCAGATTGCTGTCAGGTAAATTACAGAGTTGGTGGGAGATCTCTTGATTGGAAATAAGAATGAGCCTTTATTCTAGGTATTGTAGAGAGGAAGAGACTAAATGGAGAAGGATGATGAGCGTTTGTAGCCATAGCGGGGAGGAGATAGAAGAATTAGCAAGAGAAAACTGAAGTCCCGAGTAGTGAAGAGTGGTTGTAGGATGCCGTGAGAATTTCTGTGGTTAAGTCCAGATTATTTTTTTCCTCTTCTGCCGTCTGCAGGAATCCTTGCCCCATGTTTTTTGGTTTACTTTGACTTGAACAAAGGCAGAATGATAACCAAATAGGAACAATTCTAATGCCTACCTCTCAAGCATATTCTGGTATGAATGTTTATGACATATTGTTAAAGTGAAAAAAGCAGGCTATAAAAGCATTCATTTTTTAGAGTGATTACTTTTTTTAAGTTGCATATACGGACTGGAAGGGATACTGAAAGTTAATTTTACTTTGTAATGTTCTTATAGTATTAGCAATTTTTAAAATGAAGGGAAATTGGGATATGTACTTGAAAGTCATTGGTAAGTTGTAAAATTACGTGTAGTGTAAGTGGCTTTATACTCTTTATACTCTTAGGGAAGGTGTGCCAGCCCCCTTTAGTGGAAGTTGATCTCCATCAAACTCAGGTTCACTCCAAACATAGGTAGATAGCTTTTGAAAATTTCATGACTACATGTTCGTACTTGGTTGAACTAAATTTCTTACTGTTCTTATTTGAACAGCTCTAAAACAAATAATTATACTTTGTTGAGTAGCATATTTTGTCAGTATATCTAATTTTAGTTTTCACTGTGGAATATACATAACAGAAGGGTGTATAAAACATAAGTACATTGAAAAGAAATGTAATTAAGCAAACACTGTGTAATTAACCACCCCTCAGGTTAGGAAATAAAGCATTGCCAATAACTTAGAACATGCATTCTCCACAGGGCTGATTGCTCTTTAAGGAGGTGAAAATTGGTTCTTAGAGGATGGGAAAGAGATGGGAAAAAAAAACAAAACTTAGGTACTACAGTTTGTGGCCGTCCAAAGAGCCATGAGACATAAACAGATATACAATACAAGGGCTGTCTGGAAAAAATCCAACCATAAATGCCTCTATTTTTTGTTTTACATAGCTGGATACTTTCTGAACAGCTCTTGTATATATGTATCTGTTGTTTTAAAATTTTATTGGGGGAGAAGGGTGAGAATGTAATAGGGGAAAAAAAAATGTCCAAAACACCTTTGGAGTACAAAAATTAAAAATGGAAAAACACTGCCTTAGAAGCTCCCTGTGGAGCTCTGATTCCATCTCCACCAAGAGGTAACCACTATCCTGACTTATGATAAGCATTTACTTGTTTTATTTTAATTTTTCCATTTGTGATGCATTTCTTTAAAATGAATTGTTAAGATTTTCAATTTATATAAATTGGATCAAAACAAATTATTTTTCTTTTGACTTATCCCTTGCTCATTATTATATTTATAAATTTATTCATACTTTTGCATGTAGTTTATCATTGTGTAATGTTCTATACATGACTGTTCCATAATTAATCCATTATTGCTGTTGGATATTTAAGTTGTTTACACATTGGGGCTAGCATAAGCAATGTGGCTAAGAAGATGCTTATAAAAAAATATATCTATTGTCATACACATGCAAGAGTTTCTCTAGAGCAGTTTTGTCCAGTGGAAATATAATGCAAGCCACACATGTAATTTAAAATTTTCTAGTAGCCATATAAAAAGGTAAAAGAAACAAAGTAATTTAATAATATATTTCATGTAGTGTATTCAATATATTATTTCAAGATGTAATCAATAGTAAAAGTTAATGGGATATTTTACTTTTTCATAACTGTCTTCAAAATTGATATATTTTACATTTATACAATATGTTTGAATGCTAAGTTTTCATGAGTGTGAATACTTGATCTGTGTTTATATTTCATCAAATATACCATTGAGGGAGTTCCCTGGTGGTGTAGTGGCTTAGGGCTTCGGCGCTGGCGCTGTCGGCGCTGCGGCCTGGGTTCGATTCCCAACCAGGGAACTATCCACATAAAAAAAAATAAAAAAAAATAAAAAATAAAAAAAAAATACACACACACACACACATACATACATACATACATATACACACACACACCATTGAAAAAGTAGATCCATATACCCACCTTGTTCCAGATATACTTTAAAATTTCCCAATAACTAATTTAAGGTCCATTGAAATTTTAATTAATTAAAATTAAATAAAAAGTTAAGTTCCCAGTTGCACCTAGCCACATTTCAATTGCTTGTGACTATCATATTGGATAGTGCAGATCTGGAGTATATATACCTAGGAGTGCAATTATTAGGCTATAAGCTATTCAAATGTGAAAATCATCAACATAATGTTTCATGATATCTTAATGTGTCTATAAATATAAGTATTAAATGTTAATTTGTCAGAATTACTATGTACAATTTTCCTCTCATATTCTGGAAACTATTTAATGAAATGAGCATTTCACATAATGTATTTTAGTATACACTATCTAATAATTACCACCGTCTTCTAAAATACAGTATAAAGCATTCTACCTTGTTATTGGGTCTGTTTACAGTTATAAATGCAAACATAATGGTAATAATTATTTGGTTCGGTTTTATTTCTGGAGAGCAGTATTTATAGAATGGTTATTGATAACCTTATACAAATTTACAGTATAAAATTACTAATTTATACCCCCTTAATTTGAAATTCATAGCAATTTAACTATGGACTGAACTGAAGTTTTATATTATCAGTAAAAATAGCCCTAATAAAACTAAAATATTTATATAACTATTGAGGCCATGTTTTATTTAAAGAAGCAAACTTGTCTATTAAAAGAGGGTCCTAAGTTCTCTGTTGTTACAGTTCTAGAATTAACAATCTACAGCCTACTGGCTAAATTCAGCCTGTTTTTGCACACCCTATCAGCTAAGAATGTTTATTACGTGTTGGGATGCATGCAATCAATTTGATATTAAGGATTACTAAACTTTGAGCCCCAGTTAAACAAAATATTATCCTCAAAAAAAGGGAATTCCATTTTTTTCATCAATAAACCTAAATTACAAAAAATTATGTTCAGTTATTGTATTTTGAATTTTATCAATAAGATACTTGTTTTCCCTCGTCATGTAAGTACTTACATTAGTATCCTTGATTTTACCTTTTGGCACATAAACCCTAAAATATTTACTGTCTGACTTTTTACAGAAAAAGTTCATGTGATCATATGTATTTAAAATAATACTCCATTTTAAAAGGATAATCTAAAGAAAGGTAACAAAACCATATGTGAAACATTTTCATTATATGTATATATGCATTATGAAAGAATTAAAAGGAAGGAAATAGTATTCCTTAGAAGTTAGGAACAAGGGCTCTGATACCAAATTCCAAGGTTCAAAACCCAGTTGTACCATTTAGTATTTCTTTTGTTACCGTCAGAAAATTGTTTACCTTCTTGCAGCCTTATTGACTTCATCTGTAAAATAGTGATAATAATTGTAATTTAAGTTCAGAGAATTGTTTTAGGAGTAACAGAGGGAATACACTATTAATACACTGTAAAGCACTTTTGTGCACCTGGCACATAGGGAACAATAAATGTCTGCTGTTTTTATAATGGAGAAAGGAATGAGATAATGAATGATTATCTCTGAGTGGTGGGATTACTGATTATATTTCTCTTTTTTATTTTGTATATGTCTACTTCCTAACTGTAAGCATATACTAGTTACATAAAAAGGCACTGTTTTATAAAATCTCTTAATGCAGAATTTTCAAGTATTTATATATATTGGCTCTCTTTTTAAAACATTAAATGTTTTAGCTTAAAACATTAATAATATACTTGAATATTTGATGTCTATAATCTGCTTATTTCTCCCTTATGTTAATATTTTCCTATAGACATGGCCCATGGACATGAACATGGTCATAGTAAAATGGAACTTCCAGATTATAAACAATGGAAGATAGAAGGGACACCATTAGAAACTGTCCAGGAGAAGCTGGCTGCACGAGGGCTAAGGGATCCATGGGGCCGGTAAGAATAATTAAATAATTTAGATAGAGTTTATCCTAGGGAATTAGTATCTATGTTCCTTTCCATGTATTTTCCTTTTAAAAATTGAAAATGACTTTTTACATTAAAGCTTTAAAATCAGCTTTATTGAAGTATTATTTCTATATGGTAAAATTCACCCATTTTAAGTATATAATTCCATGAGTTTTGAGAAATGTATTCTATTTTGTAACAATCATGGTCATAATACAGACTATTTCTATTATCCCCAGGAGTTCCCTCATGCCCCTTTTACACTCTGTGCCATCCTACCCCTGGCTCCTGGCAACCGTTCATCTGCTTTCTATCTATATTGCCTTGCCTTTTCTAGAGTTTTATACAGTATGTATAAAATTACAATCATATAGTATGTAATCTTTTGTTCTGGCCACTTTCACTTAGCATAATTCTTTTAAGACTGATGCATGTTGTTAGCTTACATGCATAGATCCTTCCTTTTGTATTGCTTAGTAAGACTCTAGTGTATGCACATACCTCACTTTGTTTACCATTCACCAGTTAATGGCATTTGGGTTGTTTCCATTTGGGGGCTATTATAAGTAAAGTTGCTATAACCATTCAAGTACAACTCTGTGAACATATGTTTTTTTATCTTGGGTAAATAAATAAGAGTGGGAGTTCTGGATCACATGATAAGTATGTAGTTATTTTTATTTAAAAAAACTGCCAAACTGTTTTTCCAAAGTGGCTGTACCATTTCATTCCCACCAGCAATATATGAGAATTTCAGTTGCTCAGTGTCCTCATTAGTACTTGCTATTGTCAGTCTTTTAATTTTAGCCATTCTATTGAATGTGATACCTCTTTGTGGTTTTAATTTACATTTCCATGAAGACCAATGATCATGAGAATCTTTCTGTGTGCTTTTTTCTTGGTGCAATGTCTATTCACATCTTTTGCCCATTTTGTTTATCAAGGTGTTTTCTTTTCTTGAATCATAGTGAGTTTTCTATATATTTTCAATGTAAACCCTTTATCAGATACAAGTTTTGTAAATGTTTTATCCTGGAGTATAACTTAGCTTTACATTACCTTGATAATGTCTTTGGAAGTTTTATAGTGTTCTTTTTCACATTTAGGCATATGATTCATCTTGAATTAATTTTTATGTCATGTGGGATAAGGATGAAGGTTAATATTTTTTGCATATGGACATCCATTTGTTCCAACACCATTTTTTATTTTTTTATTTTTTATTTATTATTATTATTTTTTATGTTATTTATTTTTTCTCATTTCCATCACCATATATTTAGCTCCCCCTCTCTCCTTCCCCACCTCCTCCCCCACCTCCTCTCCCACCTCCTCCCGCTTCTCTCATTCCCTCCCCACTTGTTCCCAAATAAACATTAAACTATTGATTATGTCCATGGGTTTTTTGTTTGTTTGTTTGTTTTTTCTTTGTTGCTTTCAGTTTTATATTCCGCATATGAGTGATGTCATACAGTTTTTGGTTTTTTCTGTCTGGCTTATTTTACTTAGCATGATGATCTCTAGGTCCATCCATTTTGTTGTAAATGTCAGTGTTTCATCTTTTCTTATAGCTGAGCAATATTCCATTGTGTATATGTACCACAGCTTCTTTATCCAGTCATCTGTCGCAGGGCACTTTGGTTGTTTCCATGTTTTGGCTACTGTGAACAGCGCTGCAGTATATATTTTTTTTAATGTGGGTAGTTCCCTGGCTAGGAATCGAACCCAGGCCGCAGCGTTGATAGCGCTGAAGCCTAGCCACACCACCACCAGAGTACTCCCCAATACCATTTTTTAAAAGGTTATCTTTTCTCCATTGATTTACCTTGATAGCTTCATTTAACAATATAATGTGTGGTCTATTTCTGGATTCTATTCTGTTCCCCTGATCAATAATGTCTGCCCTTATGCCAGTACCACATTGTCTTCAAATCAGTATTTTAAAAAAATTTTTAGCTATGCATTGACATTTAAATTTTAGAATAAGCTTTTCAGTTTCTACAAAAAGCTTGCTTGAATTTTAATTGGGATCACATTTAATCTATATCTCAATTGTGGATAATTTGATATCTTAACAATATTGAGTCTGCTAGTCCATGGATAGTTTAGATCCTCTTTAATTTTCTCAGCAGTGTTTCATTGTTTTACATATAGGTATTCTACTTCTTTTGTTAAATTTATCCTGAATTATTCCATATTTTTTATGCTATTGTAAGTGGTATTTTTAAATTTTAATTTCCACTTGTTTGTTGTTAATATATAAAAATACAATTGAGTTTTATATATTGACTTTGTATCATATTATCTTGCTAAACTCACTTTTTAGTACTAGCAGTTTTTTTTTTCAGGTTCTTTAGAATTTACTTCATAGAACATCATTTTGTCTACAAAGACAGTATTACTTCTTCCTTTTCAATCTATAAAGTTTTATTTCTTTTTCTTTCATTATTGCACTGGCTAACATTGCTAGAATAATGTTGAATAAAAGTGATGTGAGTGGACATCCTTGCCTTTTTCCTAACTGGGGGAAAGCATTCAGCCATTCAATAATTAGTATGGTATTAGTTGTAGGGTGGTCATAGATGCCCTTCATCAAGTTCAGGAATTCCTATTCCTAGGTTACTGTGAGTTGCTCTTATTGTTCTAGTTATTAATGGGTGTTGAATTTTGTTAATTGCTTTTTTTGCATCTGAGATACTCACATAGTTTTTTTATTTTGTTAATATGATGAATTGATTGCTGTTACTGATTTTCAAAGATTTAACCAACTTTGTACTCTTGGGGTAAACCCTACTTCATCATGCTGTATTATTCTTTTTCTATATTGCTGGATTCAATTTTCTAAAATTTTGTTAAGAATATTTGCATCTGTGTTCATGAAGGATATTACTCGGTAGTTTTTTTCTGATGTCTTTGGTTTTGGTATCTGTATTTAATTAGCTCTCATATTTTCTAATAAGTAAGATTTTTAGAGTTAAGTGATTTTTGTTCTTCATAACAGGATTTTTTTCACACATTTATTCCTTGTGAGAGAAGACTTTTTTCACTAGAGCTCTCTGACTTCTGTTTACGTCCAATCGGAGTACTCAGAAGAGTGCTTGCCGGAACCGGAAGTTAGTCTTCTAAAGTTCCGGCTGCTGTGACAGGGGACAGCCACGATTCTCTTGAATAGTAGTAATAATGTCAAATGTGACATATTCTCTGTGCCAAAATATCTTATACTTTACCCTGTGTAATCTTTATAATAACACTGTATGGTAGATAGTAATCATCATTGAGTAGGAGAGGAAGTAGGCCTTGAAAAGGTGGTGAATCTAGCTAGTATAAGTAGATGAGCAAATATTAACGCCCCCTAACTTCCTCCTCTGTGATCCTATAGTGACTCATGTGGGCAAAGCCACACAGCTGACCTGTAATGGATAGGGCAAAGCGAGCCTTGCATTTGAGAGTCTTTTAAAATCCTGAGAATTATGACTGAAATGTGAAATCAAGTGTTTCTTTTTCTATTTCATATGTGAAATGTGGGCATAAGACCTAATTATTGTCTGTCACAGAAAGATTCCTATTATGATCCACTTAGATTATTTTATATAAAGTTGCATTTATGTCTGTTAGATGAAAATGTATTTCGCTCAATGAATGTACATGAGTTATATGTGATTGTAATTTTTCCGTTTTTCTTGTAGCAATGAAGCTTGGAGATACATGGGTGGCTTTGCAAACCAAGTTTCCTTTGTTGGTCTATTATTAAAAGGATTCAAATGGGGATTTGCTGCATTTGTGGTAGCTGTAGGGGCTGAATATTACCTGGAGTCCAAGAATGAAGATAAGAAGCATCACTGAAGATAATATGTGGAAGTATTGTAGTGACTTCTTCACTCTCTTATAAAGATAAGATCTCTTCACTGTAGCCTACTTGTCTGTGTTTGTCCCTTAAGGAGTACTAGTAAAATTTAATAAAGAATGTATGTGCTACTCTGTTTTTGTCATTCTTTAAGGAAAAAAAAAAAGTGTCTCAGGCTTTATCAGATTTGATTTAGAAAACATGGGGATTGAATACCAGCATCAATACGTCCTGTATATAGCATATAGCCATCATGTTCGAACAAATGGATGTGCTCTAATAACACAAGCTTGTCCAACCTGTGGCCCAATACAAATTCGTAAACTTTCTTAAAACATTACAAAAATTATGCACAGACCATTTTTAGTTTATCAGCTATCATTACTATTAGTGTATTTTATGTGTGGTTGGAGACAATACTTCAGTGTGACCCAGGGAAGCCAAAAGGTTGGACGCCTCTGCCTAACTGATTTTTAAATTTTTTTAAAATTATAAAATTTACCATTTTAACTATTTTAAGTATACAGTATTAAATACATTTATAATTTTGTATAGCCATCACCACCATCCATCTTCATAACTCCTTTCATCTTCTAAAACTGTAAGACTGCCCATTAAATAATTCCTCATTCCCCGCTTCCATCAGTCTCTGGCAACCACCCTTCTACTTTCTGTCTCTGATTTTGATTACTCTATATAGAGTACCTCATTTAAGTGGAATCATATAGTATTTGTCTCTGTGACTAGCTTACTTCACTTAGCATAATGTTCCCAAGGTTTATCCATAATGTGGCATGTGTCAGAATTTTCTTTGTTTTTAAATCCATTCATTCATTGTTGAAACTTAGGTTGCTTTCATATTTTAGCTATTATGAATAATGCTGCTATGAACTTGGGTGTATTCTCATAAGTTTTTAAATGGGAGTTGACCTTGCTGCATTTACTAACCTCTGCAGGCGGTTTAGAGGGATCTAGATTATACTATAAAATACTTGCTACCACGTTCTGATTGACTTCCATCTATCATGTTCATTTTTTTATTATATTTTCTACTCTTGCTTTAGTCCTCATATCCTGTTATGAGAAGTTTGACATTTTTTTTCTGTATGTCTAACAACAAACTAGATATTCTCCCCACATCATTGAATTTTGAAATTTTAATTAAATCTCTGATTAAAGTTGAGACTTAAAACTCAGCTTATTAGGGAGTTCCCTGGTGGTGTAGCGGCTAAGACTTCAGCGCTGTCAACGCTGCGGCCTGGGTTCAATTCCCAGCCAGGGAACTACCCACATTAAAAAAAAAAAAAAAAAAAAATTCAGCTTATTTTAAGAGGCATAATATTTTTGCTTAACAAAACTAGTATACAACTATAGGTGTTTTTTCTTTGTAAATTTTTGTTTATAAATATAAACAATAAATTACTAAATAAATGAGATGTGAATTCCTTAAAAGCTGATAGTGGCAAATAGAATGGTAAAACTGGAATCATAAAAAACTCCGAAAGAAAATAAGGAAAGAGTATCAAGGGACAAAAGGCAATAGGACAAATAGAAATAGCAAGGTGGTGAATTTAAACAATCATTAATTATATTAAATGTAAATGATCTGAAGTTCCAACTCTAAAACATTCAAATTAAAAGATAGATTGTCAGCTTGGGCAAAAAGCAAGACCCAACTGTAAACTGTTAACATGAAAACCCCTTTAAAGATATAGGGTAAAAACAGAAAGACAATGTGCAGACACTAATGAAAAGTATATTGACAAAACAGATTTTAGAATAAAGAATTGTCATAAAGAGGGACATTTTATAATAATACGGGATTAATTTCATTAATATATGATGCAAAAACAAATACAACTAAAACAGGCAAATTCACAATTACAGTTGGAAATTCCAACTCCTGTCTAAGTAATTGATAGACCAAGTAGAAAATTAGCAAGGCTGTAAAAGACTTACACAACACTCAGCTAGCTTGATGTCATGTTGACCATTCCACTCAAAAATAGCATGCATTCTTTTCAAGTGTACATGGAACATATGCCACAATAGACTACATTCTGGGCCATAACACTATATTTAACAGGACTGAAATTACACAAAATACATTCTCAGCCCACAAATTATACTAAAGATAACATCTGAAAAAAATCCACAAATATTTGGAAATTAGATAGCACCCTGTGTAAGTGCTCCATGCTCAAAAAAGAAGTTTAGGGAAAATATTTTTAACTAAAATGAAAACTAAAGATCAAAATTGTCAGAAGCAGCTAATAAAATGGACCTCTAGCTACTCTGATGAAAAAAGGAAGATGTAAATTAGGAATATTAGTAATGAAGGAAGAGATATCTCTATAGATCCTACAGACATTAAAACAATTAGGACATTTTACAAACAACTTCATGCTAATAAATTATGATGAAATTGAATATGTGCATAAAAAGACATTACCAAAGCATACTCAAGAAGTAGATAACCTGAATAGCCATGAATAAACTCATTTGCTGGGTTAGGTAGAGAAAAGATGGAAAGTACAGTGCTTGATACATTTGCAGTTGAGATTAACAATAGTTTTACTCTCCCATCTTAGAGTTTATTTTTCTTGTTCATCATAAATTTTGCTGGAAGCAAGGAGTGAAGTGTTTTTTAGTATTTTGTTAATTTGAAAATTATTGCCTGAATTCCTAGGGGGTGCAAAGCACACAAACTACTACCATCTTTATTGTTGCCATTACTTGGACTACAGTCCATTAAATAGTATTTGTTCTTAAAAGTTATGACCAAAATACAATTGAAAATAATGTGAATTGGGTGTTTGCTAGCCTCAAAATAAGCACTGAAGATGATTATATATAAAAGTAGTCTATTTTGTATGTATGGCAAGTTCATAAGTAATAAAGTCTATGATGGACCAGCTAGTAAACTCCAGAGTTAGATTTTGAATCCAGGTCTGACTCCACAAACCATAATAACCACTACATTATATTTCATTACCTATCATGTCACATGTGATAAATACTATAAGATGCCATAAAATTATCTTTTTGGGTCATTTCTCAGAACTACTTTCTAATTACACTTGATGTAACCAGTAAGAGTTTTTAAAAATCTAAAGTATGGCATGTAATATTTCATGAAAAACAAGAAATAATGAGTACAGTAATTTTACTGTATGCGTGTACTATAAAGAGAACTGTTTTAACATACCTAATGAAACAGATTCAGACTTCTTTTTAAAGTAACTTCTGTGGCATAGAAATTGTGTATAAGGACAAAAATATGAAAGAATGGGAATTTATCAATGGGGAGGGTTAATGTAGAAGAAACAAATAAGGAGAAAATGGAAAGGAAGGGGTTGCAGGATATTGACATGATGGAAGCAGTAAAGACAGCAGAATCTTACTATACAGTAAGGTGTATTTGCAGTCATGCACTTGCTGTTTCAATCAAATGTAGACCTTGAGAAAAGAGGATTAGGTTTTAAAAGAAATGCAGTGTGTATATTAACGTAAATTTGTTTAACTTCAGAGAGAGAGGACATTGGCCACACACACTTGAATAGGGGCTAGATGGAAGTATTCCAGTAGAAATAAACTGAGTCTTCACTTTCATTCTTCTCTTTCTCTTCCCTATTACTAATCATATTTGCCATATTTCTTTATAAAAATTTGTTCGTCAGAGAATGGACTCATTTTCTAATATGGTGTTCCCACAAATGCAATACACACAATTGAGGGAATGTGTGAAACCATCCATTGGGGTAAGAAGAGAATAAACATGTTTATATTTATTTTAATATTTAATAAAAATGAATTCAATTTTGCTAATGTTTCATGTACAGATTGACAATGGGTTTTTTTCCTCACTTGGTAGATACCAAGTGGTCACACAGAATTTATGGTAAATAAGTTGTCCCAGGGGGAAAGTGGGAGTTCTACCCACCACGGGGGACAACAAAGGGACTCTTCAGCAAGTTGCTGCAGTTTGTACTTCATGTGTGCACCTGGAATTTATTATCTACTAGTTTTAACAAAACTACTCTTTATGAAGTACGTAAGTGGCTTAAGATTTTTACAAAGAAACTGCTGATTGAAGCTAATACCACCAATGCAAAAACAGCAAACACCGAGAAAATAACAGAGCTACGAACTTTTTGTCAGCAACATTACCAAGTAAATACAATGATCAAATCATGAAAAAAGTCAAGAAAAAAAAATCAAGAAAGACTGAACTATGGACTTGGACTCACTATCAGTACAAAGAATCTTGCCCTAAGAGTATTGATTTGATATATTAAGTAATGATAGCATGTAGTCATCATGTCTAGCAAAACATTTTTAAATGTTTAATCTTTATCTTACCTTTAATTTCTTTATGTGTGTATTCTTAGTGTGCACAGATGATAATATTTTCATATTACATATAGAATGTTAAGACAAAGATTGAGGTTTAATGTGATTTCTCCTATAATACTGAGCAGTTATTTAAAATTAGCGTTCAAAGCACTCATCATATTTTTAAAAAATGTTTTTTAAATGTATAGTTTAGTATATATGAGGTCAGACAATAATTTCACGAACTCATCCTAGTAGAAGTGCTGCATACCTCATTGCAGAATATCACTACAGTCACCTGTGAAGTGCTCCCCTTGGGAAGCTGTGCACCGACTCCAGCACCTAGTCCACCCTTCAAAGCAATTCTGGAACTCTTTATGGAACGGCCCTCAGAGCTGTCGTCGTACCCAAAACCTGACAATTAAGTTGAAGAACTCGCCACTGTGTGTTTACGTTGGCAGCACTGTACAAACAAATGGATAAGGTGTCATAATCTTAGAACCAAGTCCATTTGTTCTCCCCTGTGGTGGGTAGAACTCCCACTTTCCTCTTGGGACACCTTATTTACCAGTGTGACCACTGGTATCCAACAACTGAGGGGAAAAAAACCATTGTCAATCTGTATATGAAACATTAGCAAAACTGGATTCATTTTTATTAAACATGAAAATAAATATAAACATGTTTAAATACTGTCTTCTTACGCCAATGGATGGTCTTGCACATTCCCTCAATTATATCACATTTGTGCGACCACCATGTTAGAAAATGAGTCAAACCCATTTAAACTACCTCATAAAACCTGGATAGTTTAGCAACAAAAATTAGATACTATTAATATGGCCTCTCAGTTGTCAGTAAGTTTCATTACAGTATAATCCTCATGGGTCCTCGGATTTTTCTGGAGTTAGTTGCGAGGTATTCAAATTCAAAAGTGCTAATGAAAGTGGAATCTTCCAGGTGACTCCTGGTTTCTCTTCAATATCAGTTTTCCAGGAGAGGAGGAAGGGGTTTTACTTTTTTGTTCATTTTTGTTTGTTTGTTTTTGCTTTTGTTTTCATTTTTGTTTGGGGTTAGAAAAATCTACTTCAGAAACTCAGAGACTAAAACATACAGTGGCAATTGCATTTACCTGACAATGATTTTACTGAAAGGATCTACTGCAAAGAGGAGTTTTATTTTAATTTTATATGTTATGTTATATATAAAACATATGTTCTGAATTTTATTTTTAAATAGTATCACATTATTATACATTTTTACCTATAAAGATGTACTATTCAAAATACTCATAAAGATCAAATTTCATATTGTATTAGATTGAGTTACTTTTGATATATACAAATAATTTAAAAGCTTTAGCTATTAGAAAAAGACAAAATCCCTTGTCTCAAGGTCTGTATATTTTTCTGTTTATGTCACATGACAAAAATGAAGTAACTCTTTTGAAATGTGGTCACATATTACAAAACTAACTGAAAAGAATTTTGGTTGTTGCTAAAGACATGTTTCTGGGAATTATTACAAAATAAGAACATTATGTACACTTAAGATTTAAACCAAAAGGTTTGTGCCACTTGGAAACATCGTATATTTCCATTTTGTGTTTTAAAACTAAAAAAAGTAATTCTTAATAATGTTTCAGTGTTCTTCAAAGCATATTATGACTAAAAATACTTTCCTTTTAGATTATTACCAATTATAGTATTTGTAAATTGTTAATTAAAACTCTTTGTGAACAAAGCAATTAGTACTCCCTGCAAATGTTTGCCTACTCTAATTTTAGTTACTCAATTCCCACACTGAATTTGGAAATAATAACAGCATTTACTTATATTTTCCTGTTGATTTGGTAACTAATCAAACTTATTTCTAAATTTACTTATTTTAAATTCATTGATCATACTTACCTTGTAGACTAGTTAAGATGTAAAATTTTTTTGCATTATACATTTAAATTACACAAATAAATGTTTTGTGATTATAGCTCTTGTGCTATATATATAATGTATTTTATTTCATTTATTTTTTAATTTTATTAATTTTAATGGGAAATACTAACTGTTCAGGGACACAGTACTGAAGGCCAACTCAGTGATTCATAGTAACCATAGTAATAATTTGAGATCTAATAATATAAGTGAGGTAATAGAGATGATTTGTCACAGATTAACCATTTATAAATCTATAAAGGTTTAGAAGGAATGAAGGATTGGAAAGATGTATTTTCCAATGTCTAAGAGGCTTCATGGATTCTGATTTCCTGTCAGAAAGCTGAGATCATTTACAACAGGCTCATAATGTTGACCTAAGCACGTTTTCCCAGATTACAAAACACTTTTACAATCTCTGCACAAAGACGTTAGAATTCTGCTAGGCCTAAGCTTTCTGACACCTGCTATGTAAACTTTCCTGCTTGTTGATGTGTTGGTGATAAAAATACTAACCATCAAAGGTTGAGACCAATTTCTGCTAAAAGCAACCAATTACTCCATGACTGTAGTGTGCAATAAACATTTCTCCTTTAACGCATTGGTCATTTCTTGTTCAGTTTTTGTCAAAATTACAAGGAACATAACCCCTGCATGCAAATAATGGGACGTTCTTGCCCAACCTTCCTCCAAGGTCCAAGCCAAGGATCTCCAAAGAGTTGCGACTAGAACAGAGGCAGACATTTCAGCTCCTTTTGTTTAAATTATATTCATTCACTTTAATATTTATTGAGCATCTCCTATGTATCAAAATTTTTCATGACCCTAAGGATACATCAATGAACAAAACAAACCAATTTTCTCCTCTTGGTACTTACATCCTGGTGTAGGACTGCTACTATTTTTTTTCCTGATGCTGACTACAGTGGGGCTTGTTACTACCTAGCAGGTGCCAGAGACATTTTGTCCTTGTGTAGTATATATTTTGCCAACAAATTTTTTTCTTAGGAACACACAAGAAACTGTAGTTTAAATCAGTGAGGTTTGATTCTGATAATAATCTTTGCACCCACTTAATAAAACATACTTGTATCTTGCCTTATCTTGTAAATTAGTTGTTTTTAAACTTGCCTTATTCTTCTTCAGAAGATTATAAATTCTTGAAAATCTTGCCTTATTTATCTTTTTATCTTCTACAGAGTGCCTTACACATAGTAAATGCTCAACAACTATTTAATTTGAACTTAATTCTGTTTTTAAGTGAGGACTTTACCAAAATTCTTTTTTTTTTTGTTTTTTGTTTTGTTTTTTGATTTTTTTGGTATGTGGGTAGTTCCCTGGCTGGGAATCGAACCCGGGCCGCAGCGTTGACAGTGCCAGTGCCGAAGCCTTAAGCCACTACACCACCAGGGAACTCCCCAAAATTCTTAAAATGAGTATAAATTCTCATTTAAACTACCTATACACAACTACACTATTTCCACAATGCATTGTGGAAGGGAAACCCTTGATAAATATTGGTTGAATTGAATTGAAAATATTTAAAGTAATTTTACTTCTTTTTTTTTATTTTTTTAATCAGTTTTTGTGAGAGCTATAAATTTCCCTAGGCTCGACCACCTAAAATTAATCCTTTAGAAAGGAAAGAAATAAAAGGGTAATTAAGGAAATAAAAATACAACCATCAGATATTGAATTTTATACTATGTCACTTTTCTAGTCCACGTATAATACCACCCTTCCCTTTCTAAATCAGAGATCTCCTTCTGGATCAAACTAAATAATTTTACCCAGTTTATACATTGATCACCTTTGCTTTTTATTCACTTACAAACATTTATTATACTTGCTTCATATACTAAATTATTTCTATCCCCTTTTCACTATTCTTTAAGGTCAACTGATTATTCTTACTAAGGGTAATAAAGAGCATGATAAAATGTATATTCCAAGAAATGACAAAATCTAAAAATAACGCAGTGGCTTGCCCATGGAACCTTTGTCGAGAAATGTAGTGGGTTTGTGTGGCAGCCTGGGCTACGTGAGAGGTGGCCTGAGTGTGCTCAGGATAAGTAGAACAGATATACCATTTTAAATGGGACAGAAAACAACAGTACTATCCTTTTTCAAACAGTATGCATGGTCAGCTTAGTTCAGGATAGAGTGAAACTGACTTGATTGTGTATTAGGTTGGCGCAAACGTAATTGTGGATTTTGCACTGTTGAAATTTGCAATTTGATATTGAAATACATTCTTAAATAACTGTGGTTTTGTTATACATAATTTTAATGCGCATTTCCTGCTTTATGTTTTTTTGCTAATGACTTATTACTTGCTGTTTATTTTGTATTTATTTTGGACTATGTAAATTATTTAAGACAAAAAGCAAATTCAAATGATTTCCTTATTTGAATTCAAAGTGGGTCATAAAGCAGCAGAGAGAACTTGCAATATCAACAACACATTTGGCCCAGGAACTGCTAATGAACATAGATTGCAGTGGTAGTTCAAGAAATTTTGCAAAACAGACAAGAACCTTGAAGATCAAGAGCATAATGGCCAGCCATCAGAAGTTGACAACGACCAACTGAGCAATCACTGAAGCTGATCCTCTTGCAACTACAAGAGAAGTTGCTGAAGAACTCAATGTTGACCATTCTATGGTCGTTCAGCTTTTGAAGCAAATTGGGAAGGTGAAAAAGCTTTGTAAGTGGGTGTCTCTTGAGCTGACCAGAAAAAAAGTCATCATTTTGAAGTGTCGTCTTTTCTTATTCTACGCAACAAACTATTTCTCAATCAGATTGTGATATGCAATGAAAAGTGGATTTTATAGGACAACTGGTGAGACCAGCTCAGTGGCTGGACTTAGAAGAAGCTCCAAAGCACTTCCCAAAGCCAAACTTGCACCAAATAAAGGTCCTGGTCACTGTTTGGTAGTCTGCTGCCAGTTGGATCCACTACAGCTTTCTGAATCCTGGCAAAACCGTTACATCTGAGAAGTATGCTCAGCAAATTGGTGAGATGCATTGAAAACTGCAAAACCTGTAGCCAGCATTAGCCAACAGAAAGGGCCCAATTCTTCTCCACGACAATGCCGGACCACAGGTCACACAACTAACACTTCAAAAGTTAAACGAAGTTTTGCCTCATCTGCCATATTCACGTGACCTCTCACCAACTGACTACTACTTCTTCAAGCATCTCGACAACTTTTTGCAGGATGTTTCCACAACCAGCAGAATGCTTTCTAAGAATTCATCAAATCCTGAATAATGGATTTTTACACTACAGGAATAAACAAACTTATTTCTCATTGACAAAAATGTGTTGATTGCAATGGTTTCTATTTTGATTAATAAAGATTGTATTTGAGCTTAATTATGATGACTTAAAATTCACAGTCCAAAACCACAATTACTTTTGTTCTCAGGGTCCTACTGTTTTCATAGGCCACAGGATATCTATCTATCTATCTATCTATTCACTAAGCCACAAACCCCATAGATTTAGCTTCAGTGCCACAAGAGTTCCAAAGCTCAATATCTGCATCTGGTTGAATCCCAGGCTATTTTCCCTGATTTCCCACATTCCTTTTCTCTCACTATCTTACTTAGTTCCTGCCACAAATGTATTATAATAAATCCTATCTCTTCAAAACCTCAGCCCAATGCTTATAATTAATTTATGATTTACCCTTTCTACTTTGCTTGACTGTTGTCTTGCCTCTAGATTGTGAACTCCTTGAGACTAAGACCAGGAGGTTTCATTTTTATTTTCTTATTTCTTTCCTGTTGCTTCATTGTGGGTCCAGATGTTGACCAATATAAAAATAAAGTTATATTCCAGAACTTTTTTTGTTAGTCCCTCCTTTGGGACTAACAATGCTGCACCACCCATTCTGGTTTATTTTAGGGTTGTACACACAGGCCACATATGACTCTGTTTAGACATTTAAGTATTGTTTATACAGCAGAAGTGTGTCCAAATGTTTTTAACAAAGAGCACTATAAATGGAGGATCCAAAAAACCCCAGAATTTATTTATAAAATATTGTGTACTTCTTCTTACATGTGTAAACTTCAGTCACCTTCAAATACCTTCCATTTGATGCAATACACCTATCAAAACACCTTTTCCACTGCTCAAAACAATTTTTGAACTTGTCAATTTTGATGCCTTTTAGTGCTTCTACAATTTTTTGTTTCACTTTTTCCACATCTGCAAAACATTTCCATTTGAGGACTTTTTTAACCTGGGGAAACAAACAAAAAAAAAGTCCATCGGGGCAAGAATGGGTGAATAGGGAAGGTGGGGCATGAGGATCATGCCAATTTTGTTAAAAAACTGGAACACTCCAAGTGGTATAGGCAGATATATTGTCATGCTGCGTGTAAATCACCCATCATGAAATGGGCAAACACATTGAAACAGTCTCCAAAAATAATTAACTCAAGCTGAACACAGCCTCTCACGACAACACCAGCTGATACATTGATGCAGATGGGTTACTAGAATATTCACCTAGCAGGAGAAGCCTGTACTACAAACGGCCTGTCCTCCAGAAGAGAATTCTGATTTTTTTTTGAGCCCCCTATATCGTATAATCAGGAACTCATGTTTGTGAATGGCTAATCTTTAAAAGACCATTGTACAAAAAAGCAATTAAAAAATTATTTTTTGCAGTAATACAAAAGATGTCTAAAAATACTGTATTCAACTAGTAGTTTATTGCTCAATTTTGATTGAGGCAGCAGGAATATAGATAATTTCTCATAAGGCTTATTTGATGTGAGGGCATATTTCAATTTAAGCTCCAGATTTACATAACAAATGCAATTTAAATTCTCAACATTCAACTTAATAAAACTTTCATAGCACCAAGATAGATCCTATCATTGCCTAGAGTTTGGCCACATGGTCAGAAATTTTAAGTTATTTCTTAAAAAATTTTCATTGAGATATAATTGACATATCACAATTGTATTCATTTTAGATGTACAATATAATATTTTGATATATGTATAAATTGCAAAATGATTACTAGAGTAAGTTTAGTTAATATTCATTGCCTCACATAGTTACATTATTTTTCTTGTCATGAGGATTTTAAAGATCTACTCTCCTAAAATTTTCTGGAAAATTTTCACAAGAAAATCATAGGAATGGTAGTTGGGCTATCTGGTATAGGTCCTGAGGGCTGGGGCAGAGGGCATTGACCAAATCAGGTTTGGAAAGAGTACTGAGAACCAAAGCCAGAAAATCCTGTCCAAATGGCTTGTGCAAGTAAAAAAACATGAGCATAGATTAAAAATGAAGATTGCCAAACTAGGCAGTCAAAAAAAATAACAAAAAAATTCTGGACAGTAAATGGCAGATCATATGCATGAAAGCTGGTGACAGCTGGTATTGACTAAGGCTGGATCTCACATTTGAAGGCTGGTCTGATTCATTTAAAGAGTCTGGAATGAAACAGATGCTATGCTTCACATTCTGGCAAAGTTCCAAGGATACTGTGTCTTTAGGTCAGTTAGTTCCCATTTAAAGAGAAAGTTATGGTACAGACTAACAGGTCATTCATATCCAAGGGGCGTATTACTAGTTTTAAGCAATTTATTAGGTTATTTGGTATAGTTTTATTCATGTTTCTTATGCTTGGGGTTTTCAAGCTTCTTTGATCTATGAGTTTATGGTTTTTATCTAATTTGAAGTTTTCAGCCATTATTTCTTCAAGTATTTTTTTCTGCCACATCCTCTTTCAGGGACTTCAACTACATGTACAGTAGGCTGCTTAAAGTTATATTACAGATTTTCCTAATATTGTTTATGTTTTCTGAAAGTCTTTTTTTCTCTCTTGTTTCATTTTGGATAGTTTCTATTGCTATGTCTTCAGATTTATTAATCTTTTCTTCTTCAGTATTTAACCTGCTGCTGATTATTATATTGGCATTTCTGGGTCTGATTCTATTGATTGATTGTAATCCTTGTAATGGGTTGTATTTTTCTTGGTTCCTTGCATTTTTGTAAATTTTAAATTAAATACCAGACACTGTGAACTTAACCTTGTTGAGTGCTTGATATTTTTGTATTCTTATAAATATTTTTGAGCTTTGTTTTGAGATGCGGTTAAGTTATTTGTAAACAGTTTAATCCTTTTAAGACTTGCTATTAAGCTTTATTACATGGGACTAGATTAGCCTTTAGTCTAGGACTAATTTTCTCCCACTACTCTGTGATCCATAATGATAAGATTTTTCACTTTGGTGTGAACTTAAATTATTTTTATCCTTGGTGAGCTTTGAGAATGGTTTTCTCTGCTCCTTTCAGTAGTTATTCTCCAAACTTGGGAAGTTTCTTTCCTCAAATGTACTGATTATTACTCAGTGGAAAATTTAAGAGGGAGTCTCTGCAGATCCCTCGAGCAGTCTCTTTGTGTAGGTCTCTGCCATACTTTGCCCTGCAAACTCAAGGCACCTTGGCCTCCCTGGACTCTGTCTCCTCTTTCTGAGTTTTCCCTCCCTGTGGTATGGCCTGAGAACTCTTTCTAGGTTGCAAGCTAGGGTAATCATAAAGCTCATCTCTCTCAATCATCACTGTCCTGTACTATTTTAAGTCTAACTGTCTTAAAACTGTTGTGCTACACATTTTTTCAATTTTTGTTTGTTTGTTTGTTACAAGCAGGAAGATACTCCAGACCTTACTACATCTTGCCACAGAAGAATTTATAAAGTCAACAGAACAACTAGTAGTTGCATGGACTGGGTTTCTCCACATCTTGAGATTTATGTAGACTTACATTTGCAAAGAATAAGTCAGCCCCAGAAACCTTATTCATTCGTTCATTCAACAAATATTTAAACACTATGGCAGAGACAACTAGCTGTCCACTAAAATTTGCTTCTTTTTTCTATTATGGAACTGTCCTTGAAAAGTGGTTACCAGGCGACTATGGTTTTTCAGACACCTTCCCCATTCCAGACACACACCGAGCTTCTCAATGTGGGCATATGTTTAGTTTTCACCAATGGAACTTGAGTAGAAATGAAGTGTGTCATTTCTAGGGCAAATATTTTAAGAAGCAGAGATGCTGTCTTCACACTCTTTCCCCTTCTGCTGACTGAATGCTAAGGGAAAACAAATCCCCTGGGAATGGTGAAGCCACGTATGAAGAGTCTCAGACTCTGAAATCACTGCATGGAGGGCAGCTGCTTATTAGAAACACCTGCACTGCTTAGCTACTTGACGAAATCAACTTTTATTGTGTAAAGTTACTGCTATTTTGGAGTTACTTTGTTAAAACAGTGAGTACTACCCAACTAATACAGGAACTTACTATGTCCCTGGCACTGGGCCAAGTGCTGGTTGTATAATGAGAAACGAAAAGAGTCAGGATCCCTGGTTAATGGACCTTAAAAGTTAGTCAAGAAGGATAAAAATAAACAAGGAAAGAAATACGTATATACATTCACATGCTACAAAGCACCTGCTTGGTTCATGTCTTTCCAATAGAGTGCATCTTGCTATTTAAAACCCAAATTTCATAGAATATAGTTTTGTCTTAATGTAGTGCTTTTTTACTAATATTTGTGTAGAAAATATTTCTATTTATACCCCCCAAATTCAATATATTTTAAAACAAAATGATGTGTATGAAAAAATCTTGCATTGCATTCTGCATACAATTGGTAGAATATAAGAATCACATGTATATATTTCTAAGTTTTTATTTTCAAACCTTTGAAATCTGAAAACCAGAAAAATTGAAAAAATACACATATACCCTTCACCTGGAGTCACTAATTGATAACTTTTAGCCACATGTATTTTCTCACTATCTACACACACACACACACACACACACACACACAAACTGTGCTAAACCATTTGAAAGTAACTTGCAGGTACCATGATATTTTACCCCTAAATTCTTCCGTACTTATCTCCTATGCAAGGACATTCTTCTACATGGTCATAATACCACTATCATACCCAAGAAAGTTAATCTAATTACACCATACTATCTAATACACAGTCCACACTAAAATACCCCCATTTGCCTATAGCTAAATTTTATTACCTGATTTAGTATCCCGTTATCTCCAAAGTAACTCTTCTTCTAACCCTCTAAAAGTCATGTCTTCCCCCAAACGAAGCTAATCCCAACTTGAACTATGTGTTCAATGCAATCCCAACCAAAATCCTAGCAAATTACTTTATGGATGTCAACAAACTGATTCTAACAATTTATATGGAGAGGCAAAAGATCCAGAATAGCCAATACGGCAATGAAGAAGAACAAAGTTGGGGGTCTAATGCTACTTGACTTTAGGACTTACTATAAAGCTACAGTAATTATGACAGTGTGGTTTAAGCAAAAGCACAGACAAATACATCAGTGGAACAGAGTAGAGAGTTCCAAAGTAGACCCCCATAAATATATTTTAAACTGATCTTTGACAAAGGCGCAAAGATAATATAATGAATGAAGCAAAAGCAGTCTCTTCAACAGATGGGGCTGGAATAATTGGACATAAACATACAATAAATTGAATCTAGACATAGACCTTACACCTTTCACAAACATTAACTCAAAATGGATCACAGACTAAAATGTAAAAGGGAACATGCAAAACTATATAACTCCTAGAAGATAACATCAGAAAAAACCTAGGTGATCTTGGATTTGGCGATCAATTTTTAAGTACAACACCAAAGTCTTGATCCATAAAAGAAATAACTGATATGCTGTTCTTCATTAAAATTAAATTTTTCTGCCCTGAGAAAGCCAATAGAGAGAATAAGAAGAGAAGACACACTCTGGGAGAAAATATTTGCAAAAAACATATCTGATTAAGAACCATTATTCAAAATATGCAAAGGAATCTTTAAACTCAACAAGAAAATAGCCTTATTAAAAAATGGGCCAAAAACCTTAATAGACATCTTACCAAAGAATATAAGAGGTTCTGTCCAGAAAAAATCCAGTCATAAATGCCTCTGATTTTTCATATTACACGGCTGGATACTTTCTGAACAGCCCTCATGTATAGATGACAAATAAGCATATGAAAAGATGCTCCACAACACATGTTATCAGGGAAATGCAGATTAAAACAACAATGAGATATCACTGCACACTTATTAGAATGGTCAAAATCTGGAATACTGACATCATCAAATGTTGGTGAGGATGTGAAGCAACAGAAACTCTCATACATTGCTATTTGGAATGCAAAATGGTATTGGCACTTCGGAAGACAGGTAGTTTCTTACAAAACTAAACATACTATTGCCATGTGATCCAGCTATCATGCTCCTCAATATTTACCCAAAGGAGTTGAAAACTTACATCCACATCAAAACCTGTATGTAGATGTTTGTGATGGCTTTATTCATATTAATAATTGTCAAAACCTGGAAGCAACCAAGATGTCCTTTAGTAGGTGAATGGATAAATAATCTGTGGTACATCCATATAATGGAATTATTATTCAATGCTAAAAAGAAATGAGCTATCAAGTCATGAAAAGACTTGGAGGAATCTTAAATACATATTACTAAATGAAAGAAGCCAGCCTAAAAAAGGCTACATGCTATATGACTCCAACTATGCAACATTCTAGAAAAGGAACTATAGAGACAGTAAAAAGAGTGGTGGTAGCAAAACTTCTATACAAGGTGGGAGCAGGGGATATCTCTATTCCCAACAAGGCCATCACTTTGGTTAACAGCAGGCAACAGACCTCTTCTAAAGTCTGGGCTCTAGAGTTAGATTTTCTGCTTTTGAACTCAAGCTCTGCCAATTATTACTCATATGACTTTATACTCCAATTACTTAATTAGACAGCCTCTCTAAGTCTCAGTTTTACCATTAGTAAAATGGGGATAATGGTCTCTACCAGAGAATTACAAGTTCCTGTGCATAAAGAGCATGATAATATACACGGGCTAAAAAAAAAAAAAAAAAAAAAAAAAAAGCTCCTGCATGCCTACTTTCAATTGGTGTCTCCCACTGTCAAACCACCTTTGCAAGCCCCAGGAGGCAACATGACAGATTCTCCCCTGGAGTCTGCTTGTATGCCCCAAGACATAGGGAATAGCCCAATCTAATGTTAGTGTTAGGCACTGAAGCAGTATGTACTTTTTAGTGTATGACTTTTTTCAGTTAGCACAATGTGTTCCCCCCCCCCCAATATTTTATTATTAAATATTTAGTCATAAAGAACGGAAAACCAGAGTGCCCAAGCATCTACTTTGTGTTGGGAAAGGGCTCCTCAATGTGGAGCAACAGCATGGAAATAGATGAACGAAAGTAAGGAATAGCAATATCCCAAGTATTAACATCACAAGTAAGGACACAGAAATGCTACATCTGTACCTAGATTTGGTCTCCATTTGTGTCAGCATCTCCCTCCCAACCTGGGACATTGCTGAACTAGCTGGTGGCCTTTGAGCTCTGATGATTTTTCTCAACTCTGAACTTAACTCCCTCTGTCACACTTTGTACTCAACACATTCCTTTAGTGCATAAAGGTAGACAACAGATAAACAGAACTCCAACAGACCATGGAGAAATCAGATGGCTATGGAAATTTGAGAAACACAGTAGAGAAATGTATGACCACTAAAACAAAAGACAATTAAATCTTCACTGACAAAAAGAAGAGGGTCAAGGACAGAACCAATATTTAAGGGGGAAAAAAAAGAAGTTTTATAAAGAGACTCAGAAAAAGTGATTAGAGAGATGGGAAGTAAATCGGCAGAGACCTGGGTCCTAGAAGCAAAGGAAGAAAGGATTTCAATAAGGGGGCAGGCTAAAAATGTCCTATTAAGGTAACATGCCTATTGGATTAGCAAATCTCATCAACCTTTTTCCCACTCCACTTTGGAAGCTCTGGCAACCAGGCAGGAGATTAGAAGAATTATTTCTGGTAAATATGACCAATTTAAAAGGAAAATTTTGAAAATACTGACAATGGAGTTTCTCCAAGGAAAGAGCTCAGCTAGATTGTCCACTGTGATCCTTAGAATGGATAAGATCCACTTAGGAGCTTAGAGCTTCCAATTCACTTTTGTCTTCGTTTTAAAATCAACTTTATCATTGTACAATTTATACAATTTACATAAATAAACACAATCATTTTAAGGGTACAGTTCAGTAACTTTTGACAAATGTATCCTTCCATGTAACTAGCATCTAATCAACATATACAGTATTTCATTGCTTCTTGGCCTTTTGGCTAAGATCAAGTGTACAATATTTCTATCACCCCCAAATTTTCCTCATGCCTCTTAACAGTAAACATTTTTCCTTACAGGCCAGTACTGATGTATTCTCTGTCACTATAGATTTGTTTTTTCTGTTCTAAAGTTTTGTATAAACCATACAGTGTGTACTGTTTGTGTATCTGAATTCCTTCAGTCAGCACAATATTTTCTTCCCTTACCTTTTGTTATAAAAATGTTCAATCATAAAACAAAGCTGAAAGAATTTTACAGTCAACACTCACCACTAGATTATACCATTAGATTTTACTACACTGGCTTTAACACATCTTATTTATCTATCTTATTTTTTCATGTATCTTAAAGACATTAGTGCATATTCCCTATATACTTTAGCAAGTATATCCTTGTTTTGGGCTAAATTTTGTCCCCCACCTCAAATTCATATATTTAAGCCTTAACTCCCGGTACCTCAGAATGTTACTGTTTTCAGAGATAAGGTCTTTAAAGAGGTGGTAAATTAAAATGAGGCTACTTGGATAGGCCCAAATTCAATCTGACTGGTGTCCTTACAAGAAGAAAACAAATGCTTGGACACATGGAAAGGCACTAACAATGTGTGCATACAGAGGAAAGACCACATGAAGATGAGGAAGGTGTCATCTGCAAGCAAAGGAGACAGGCCTCAGGAGAAACCAAACCTACTGTCTTGATTTTGGACTTCTGTCCTCCACAACTGTTAGAACTAAATTTCTGTTTTTGTGATGGCAACCCTAGCAAATTAACGCACTCCTCTTGTTTTTTGGAAAAGTTTGTGAAGAATTACATTTAATTTTTCCTTAAAAAAAAAAATTTTTTTTTTTTGTAGAAATCACATGTGAATCTATCTGGGCCTGGGCTTTTCTTTGTGGATAGATTTTTTATTACTAATGCGATCTCTTCACTTTTCATAAATCTATTCCATTTCTTCTTGAGTCATTTTGGTAGTTGGTGTCTTTCTAGGGATTTGCATCTAGGTTATCTAAATTGTTGGTGTACAATTATTCAGTGTTCCTTTATAATCGTTTTTATTTCTGTAGAATCAGTAGTAGTGTACCCTCTTACATTTCTGATTCTAGTACTTTTAGTCTTTTTTCCTCCTTGCTTAGTCTAGCTAAAAATTTGTCAGTTTTGTTCACCTTTTCAAAAAATTGGCTTTGGGTTCAATCGACTTTCTCTATTCTATATTTTATTTTAACTTTTTATTATTTCCTTCCTTTTGCCTGCTTTAGGTTTAGTTTGCTCTTTTGCTTCTAATATCTTAAGGTGGAAGATTAGACTATCAATTTGAGATTCTTCCTTTTGCTTAGTATAGGCATTTATAGATACAAATTTCCTTCTATGCGGTTCTTTAGTTGCACCCCATAAGTTTTGGTATTGGTATGTTGCATTTTATTTTCATTCATCTCAAAGTATTTTCAGATTTTTCTTATGATTTCTTTGACACACTGGTTACTTAGGAGTGTGTTGTTTTATTTCCACACATTTGTGAATTTTACCAGTTTTTTCTGTTTTTGATTTCTATTTCATTTTATTGTAGTCATAGAACATACTTTATAATATTTCTCTTTAAATTTATTGAGGTTTGTTTTATGGCCTACTAGATGGTCTATCTTGGAGAATGTTCCATGTGTACTTGACTGTGTATATTCATTTATACATTGATAATGTATACTCTGTTGTGTGAAGCATTCCACAGCTATGAGTAAGGACTTGTTGCTCTATAGTGTTACTCAAGGCTTCTGTTTTCTTCTTTATTGTTTAGTTGTTCTATTCATTACTGAAGATAGAGTATCTAAGTTTCCAATTAATATGGTGGAATTATTGTCCCATTTATTTCTTTCAGTTTTGCTTCATGTATTTTGATGTTGTTATTAAATGTATATATGTTTATGATTATATTTATCTGATGGATTGACCCTTTTATTGTTATAAGGTGTCCCTCTTTACCTCTAGTAATATTTTTTGTTTTAAAGTCTATGCTGTCTGACATCAGTATAGCCACTCCATCTTTCTTGTGGTTCCTGTTCGCATGATATATCTTTTCCCATATTTTATTTTCAATCCCTTTACATCTTTGAATAGACAGTGTGTCTCCTATAGGCTGTTGTAATTGGATAATACTTTTTTAAAACCCAGCCTAACAAGTTTTCCTTTTGATTGAATTATTTAGCCCATTTTCATTTAATATTATTAATATAGTTGGATTTGCATGTGCCATTTTACATTACTCCCCCAGGCACAATCACTTAACCAGAAGCCTGTGAAGGCTTCTTACAGCTACTCTCACTTGGGACACAAATACCTTGCTTGCTCAGCAGGGTAAGTGCCTCACAAATGCCTCTAAATTTAAATGATACACTTGTTAAAAGAAAAATGCCAGAGAGGGAGGGAAAACATCCTGTTTATCAGAACTGTTTCTCAGGGCCATTTTAATGAGATCATACAACCTTGGGAACAAGAACTGGGATGGGGCATGCATGCCAATTGGGAAAATAAGAAATATTAGAGAGCCAGAGGGGGAAACAATTCTACCCATAGAAATAACCTTCACACAACATAAGGAGCGGCTTTCCTTACATTTCTTTCCCTCCTTGGGACAGTCCACTCCATAATCTTTGGAATGTCTCTACTTTGCTAACAAACTTACTGTATCTATGCTTGTACAAACTTTGTCTCTCACTGAATTCTTTCCCTGGAAAAGACAAGAACCGAGGTACAACGTCTCCCTGTCTGATTGATCCAAACAGCACGGGTCAGCTTGTTGTGGTTGGTTGCTATGGAGCCACTCTGATTGGTCAGTATAGATACAAATAAGGATAGAGCTGTGCAGTTCCGATTGGAGGGGGCGGGTATCAGCCCATTGGTGCAAATACCATTTTTTTATGGCTTCCTTAAAAGACCCGAACAGTGCAGCTGCCAACTCATCCTGTGGCTTTTCTCTGAAATCCAGTGTATGAGAGGCCTTTGCCAGCAATACCTGCTAGACTCAATTTATGAATTTGAGCCCAGTTTAACCATAAGGAGTCCTTGGCAGGTATTATTTTTTTCTCCAAGGTCAATACTCTGGTTATTCCAGTTTTAGTATAGGCACTGCCAAAGGGAGCACTCTCTTGGCATTCTTGCATCATTCCTGTAAGTTTAAATGTATTTCAGGAAAAGTTAAAATTTAAATAATCACAAAATAATGAACAGATTAAAATGTAAATAGCTTTCATATTTACTATGTATTATTCCTATAAATCCGTAAAGAAACAGTGTTAGTTCGTAACGACAATTAAAACTACTTTAAACTATCCTGGGTTCACAGCATATTTTATGATATCTTTATATCATAAAGGATATAAAGAGTAAACAGTGGGTTGGCTGTGGCCAGGAGAGTGTTTCAACTGAAGAGGATTCATTGGGGGCTGCCGAGTGGCGGTCTCTGGTCCTAACGCAGCGAATGTCAGGCCATCCAATGTTTGCGCACACGCTACGTAGGTAAGCGCAACGTCCGTTTCCACGCTTTCGGTTTCTTTGCCTCCATCTTGCCTGCTTTTCTCAAGCGTCCGGGAGATGAAGCATGACTACTCGCGGCGATACGAGAGCCCCACCGTGCACAAATAGGTACGTGCCGGCGCTCAGTCCCGCCACTCCGACCTTCCTCAGACCCCGAGGTCTCACTTTGCAAAGTTCCTTCCGTGTCAGTGTCGCCGCCTCTCCCGTCCCTAGCTACAGCTCCCCGACCTGCGCTTCCCGGAACTGGCAATGGGTAGGGGGTGCCCGGCAAGGATCAGGGGAGGGGTGGGCCTTCTGGCAGGTGACTCAGTCCATTAAGTTCCTTATTTGCCCGTGGGCGCCGCCGGGGCGGAGCCCCCCTCACCCCCACCTCCTCGCCCTGCTCTTCTTGCACCCTGGATTCTCAGGAGGCCTGCGAGATACACCGGACAAAATTACTGGAGGAAAACAAGCTGCGAACTTTGGTGGCAGGGCGCCAGCATTCTGTAAACTTTGCTTAAGCTCTTTTTGAGAGTTGCTCAATACCTAGGGTGAACTGTTTAAAAACAGGGCATGGGAGTTCCCTGATGGTGTAGTGGCTTAAGGCTTCAGTGCTGGCACTGTCAGCTCTGAGGCCTGGGTTCAATTTCCAGTCAGGGAGCTACCCACCAAAAAGCAAAAAAATAAATAAATAAAAAAACAGGGCAGTTGGACTTTTTCCTGCCGCAGTGTGTGGGCGCGCTCGCTTTTCTTGGCAAGGGCAGCCAGCCAGGCGGGACTGTTAGGTGATTTCAAGATGTTCTTGCTTGATACGAGTACGGATTTTATTTATTTATTTTATTTTATTGTTTTGGTTGGTTCCCTGGGCGGTGAAAAGTCCGGATTTGAACATGTTAATAGTGGATTGCAGTAGAACAAACGCCACTGAAATTTAGACTTTTGGGTTCAAAGGAACAGGAAGTTCAAGGACGCTAAAGCTCTTGCGAATATTTTTATGTGTTGACATTTGAAATTTGTTTACGCAATTTTGAACACGGGCAAACCGGGGTCGTCTAAAAGTCAGATTGGGCTCTGGCGAGCCTGACCTGCTTTAGATAAGAGATTTAAGATAAGAGGAACAGAATTTTTGGTATTTTCCCTTTGGTGGTTTCCCCTAAATAATCTTACCAAAAATGTTTGAGAGAGGGAGCAAAAACTTGACTTAACTCCCAAACAAAAGAGTTAAGGCTCGAGTTTGGAGGGGAATTTTTAACGTATTTGCCAAACAGAAGTTTTCATTTTTTTACGTTAACACTTGTTTTACTTACAGCTTCTGGGTTGGATGTCCAGATTAAAATGGCCTTTTCTAACGACTTCAGGTTTTGACATTTGTTTGTAACTGGCATTTGCACCTCCTTTAAACCATGTTTACACCCAATCTTACACCCGCTTTCTTAGGTGAATCCACAGGCAGGACTGCAGGAATTGGGGGTGTCCCTTTTCCCCTGCGCCCTTGGGAGTGTTGCACGACAGGGGAGGCTGGGAGGTTTTTTGTTTGGTTTTCGTGGTGGCAGGAGGCCTATTGGAAGCAGAAACGAAGTTAAATGCTTCTGTTCCTGGGGCGTCCCCCAGTTACTCGTACGCTCTCAGTGGGGTGGTTAGGCGCCACAATGGGGACGCCCACACAGTTTCTGCCGGCCGCAAGCAATTCCCTGGAGCTCCAATTGGACACTTTGCCTATCCAAAGGAGAGTTTACTATTCAAAGAGAAACATTTGTAACCTGGTGGAGTTTTTAAGGTCCGGGCGGGCGGACCGAGGGTTCTCAAACCTGAAATTCTCAAGAGTGCTGCGCTTGCCTGGCGGGCGACCTGGAAAGGTGTACTGGAGCTCAGCCCTAACAGGTTTGCGGACGCCTGCCTACGAAGCCACCTCTGACGCTCAGTTTCAGTTCCTCGCCCCGTCTGCAGAATTTCCAACTCCGGATTTTCGGAGCGGCGAATCTGATCGTGTCCCAGGTGGGTGGGCGCCTTTGTGGGCCGAGATCCTCTGGTAGAGCTGGTGGCTGCCCTGGCATGAGTAAGTAGATGGAGAACCTTTTTGCCCTTTTCCTCCCTGTACAGTCTTCACCCTGCATTCCGGGGGCGTTGAGGCATTGTCCCCCAATCCCTGCAGAAAAGGATTGAGTCTCCCGCTTTCAGTCCTTCGGCCCTTCCTTGAGCCTCTTGGGGACTCATCTACAGCACTCCTAAGTCACCTGGGGGGTAGCTTTTTAAAGTTTCCGGAGTGGATTCCATTTGATTAATTCTTCCTGGTGGGGCCCCATAGGCTAATTAAGCTCGTGTTTCTGTACGGAAATGCTTCCTTTACTTTAATTCAGTATAATCCTACCAATGTTTATTGAGTTTCTTTGGGCCAGGCAGAGTTCTGGGTGCTGGGAACTCAAGCTACTTTGTTTCAAGCTAGCCTAGACGAGGGCCACCAACAGCTTGAAATAGCAAGGAGGAAGTCTGTTGGGCTTATGTAGAGAAGTAATGACAAGTCCTGGAGCTGTCAGCGTTGTCAGCGTGTGCTCAAACTGGTCTTTGCTTTCTTTACTATAAATCACTGAGGTAAATATAATACTATTATTGTTGAAATGCGTTATTTCTCCTTTATATTTAGTTCCTGTCACCTCCTCTAGGAAAACCTCACAATCCACCTGGTGAGTTTCTTTCCTCTGTCCTTTCATGTACCTAGTGGCTATCTTTACACATACCATAGGATTGCACTGAACACTCTGTATTTGAGTATTTTTTTCTTCAAAACTTTTCAGTCAAATTGTATTATAATTATCTGGGTTAAAATACATGTGAAGTAAATAGAGGAAGCCCCCAGAAGTCCATTGCCTAAGATAACCAGAGATTGCTGTTTAGTGTCTTTTTCAGACATTTGTGTACTCAAATACAGTCTTTTAAGTGTTTTTAAAAATAAATATTTTGCTCTTATTATCTTGTACGATGCTGTTTCCCCAATTGTATTTCAGAACTACTTTTTTTTTTTCTGTTAATCTCTCTGCTTTTTTACATGTAATTTCAGTTCTCTCTGGCAATAGTGTTTCTAATGAAAGATTTTTCTTTCTTCTAATGACCACTTTTCTTGTTTTTGAAAATGTATGTGTCCACAGTTTACATTTTATGAATCTGCTTGTTCAGATGCCTGAATGTTTTTTCTCCCTCCTCACTTTGGAGTTTAGAGAAATAATTTCTTCTTTGGTCTCATGCACATACAAGTGAGTGAATATATATATATATTCTTTTGTATAATATATATTCTTGATCTTTCCAGATAAAACTGCTTTTCCACACTTTGTATCTTGCTCTGTATTTGTATATTTTATCATTATTATTAAATTTATTGTGGTGATATTGTGGTGATTAGTAAAATTACATACGTTCCAGGTGTACAATTCTACAGTACACTGTCTGTGTGTTGCATTGTGTTCTTACCACCCAGAGTCCGTTCTCCTTCCATCACCATATATTTTGAGTCCCCTCTCTCTGCTCCCACCCCATCCCTCTTTATCTTCTGGCAACCACTAAACTGTTGTCTGTGTCTGTGAGTTTTTATTTTTCTGTTTTGACTATTCATTTATTCATTCTTTAGATTTCACATATAAGTGAGATCATTGGTATTTTTCTCAGTCTGACTTATTTTGCTTAGCATGATAACTTCTAGTTCTGTCCATGTTGTTATTCTTCTTTATGGCCAAGTAATACTCCATTGTGTAAATGTATCATAGATTCTTTGTATTTATGTTTCTTTGATGGTCTTCACTTTTAGCCACTTGGTCTTTATTTGACCATTTTTGTGTAAAACAAACAAAAAGCTTCATTACTTTTCTCTTAATTGGGTTTTCATTTTTAGTAATTCAGTACTTATGAAAGAACTAAGCTCCACCAATTTGATACTACATTTATCTGCATATTCAAGATGGTTTTTGTCTTCTGCAGTGAATTCATCAATTGGAGTAATTAACCCATTGTTATTCATATCAATACTTATATACCTCAGTTTTATAATGTAATTGAAAAATCCTCTTGTAGTTACTAGTTCCAAGGTTTGAAATATTTCCCAGGGTAATGGCTTCCTTTTAACATCTGATTTTACTAAATCTTCCTTGTCTACTTATGAAATTCTTGAATTATTTTCTTAAAAAATGTTTTTTTAAATTTTCAATTACAGTTGACATACATTGAATTTTTTTCTTGAACTTCTTTTGGATCTTCCCTTTGGGTTATATATCTTTTTCTTTTTTGACTTTGCTTGAAGCTTTCAAAAATTGTTTTTAAAGTCAAAGATCTTCGTGTTAAAGAGTAGGTAAGAGACAGATATTGCTTAAACTGAGACCGCTTGGCCTGTTATTTATTATTGCCAAGGAAATTGAAGCCTCATAGTAAATTGATAAATATGGTAAATGCCACACATTCTCTGGGTTTTTTCACAATGATGTGAGTGAATATAGCAATAGCTCATGGAAGATTACAACACTTCATACAAAGTATTAGTAATTTTAAGGATGTCAGAGGACTGTCCTATTTGAGAAAAAAAATTCTTTGAATATTATGCACTTTTGAGTTCATCCTAGGAGAATTATACCTATACTCAGAGGTCTGGCTTGGAGGTTTGGCAAACATGAAAACTGACACATAAACCTTACAGTTTTAGAAATTGTGGTAAGTGCAAAAGATAAATTTTTAGCTAACGATATGGGAAGATGCGCCTTTTGCTAAAAGGCCGGGATATGTCTGATAAGTTTCGTTGGAGACATTGTATTTTGCCTGCTCAAGGTGAGAGGGTCCTGCCAGCTCCCAGGATTCCCTGCATGTTTATATCTCAGTGGGGATTCCCAGAGCACCTGAAAGTTGCAGCTTTGCATGCTGCTTTCTGCAGCTGGCAAGACAGGTTCCTCTTCATTACCACCCAGTTTTGTAGTGGTTTGGGGAAACTACATTTACTTCCATACTATGACTTGGTGGACATGACCTTACTTGCAAGCTGTGCCATGACCTTGCTTCAGGTAGAGAAGCAGTATAAAGAGTGGAATATTAAGTATGTCCTTGGATTAGTTAAGGTATGATGAAAACCAGTCATGCTGGCTACCATGTGGAAGATTGTGAAGGCAGCCTGGTAAATGGCACCATGGGTGGGGTTAGGATGGAAGAAAGCAGTGAAGGTTGGAGCTGTTGGGAGGATGTGGGAAAGGAGCTGACCAGGGTCCTGTCAAAACAATTGCCAGATAGCAGTAAAGGGTTTGCTGAGGTTGAAAACCTCAAGGGTGTGGTGTGATCTTTTCCCATCCCTTCATCATGACTTGCTGCTCTAGACATATGAGTGGAGGAGGCTCACCATCAAGGATGGGATGCTGGGGTCACTACTGTTCTGCTTTTCCCAGGACTGAGGAACTCTCTGACACACAGAACTTTTAGTGCTAAAACTGGATAATCCTGGCAAATCTGAGTGTTGCAGAGTTGATCAGGAGGCAAAAAGGCAAGAGAATTGAGAGTGCTGGCTAAAGCGTTTGTAGTGTATGCCTTAGGTCCAGTATGGGGAGAAAGGGAAATGGGCTATTACCTGATAGCAACTTGTGAAACTTCCATTCATTCATTCATTCATTTGAGAAATACTAATTGAGTGCCTACTATGAGTCAGGCACTGGAGTCTGTATAGAGGATTTAACTTCAAAGAGGTTATAAATGCCGCTATGGACTGTCCTTCTGTGATGGCTTGGGTTAGTTGATGCTCAGAACCCATTGCCACCTCTGTCCTCAGGGTGGAAAACTACAGACTGTATTTCTCTGGCTCCTTTACAAGTAGGATGTGAAATTAGTTCTGCCAGTTAGGTATATCCATGCAAAATTTATAAACAGAAGTGAGGTCGAGGCCAATAGCTGGCTGCTTTTCTTAGTTTCTCTGCTGGCAAGCATGGTGGTGGTGCTGAGGGGATTTGGGCAGCAGCATTATGGTGTCCAGGCACCAGATTTGGGGATGTTGGAGGCAAGTGTGGTGGTGGTGTGCTGCCTTCTGCTTTCTGGGTCACTGCCATGAAGCTGTCCTTGAGCTCTGTGCTCCCAGTGGCAGCCTCCTGATTCCCCTGGCTGAGATATATTTTTCTGGGAGCCCCAGGAATCTTTCTCAGAAGCCCAGCCAAGAGCCTCTTCCTCCAGCCCTTGCATCAGTTTTGTAAGCCCCCATATGAAATGTATTTCTACTGAAAATACTTGAAGTCTTTTCTGTTTTTAAGAACCTGACGTCCCTTCTTGTAGGTCCCAGTGTTGTAGAAATTAATTTTGGTAACTTAGATCAGCTTTGTTCAGTGTTTGAAATAATTGGAACCATCTCATGACTTCCCCTCGAGAAATGAAACTGGAACTGGTCTTAGGTTTCAGGAGCTGTAAATGTGAAGCTTTAAAGACAGTTTTTATCAAGGTGGATATGGAAAAACAGAGAAGCGTAATCATTAAGTTAAAATTTGGCAGTGTTGGGAGGAAAAAAAAAAGGGAAATTCCTTAAATGTTTTAGAAAATACACACAGAGGCCAGTTTTATTTGGTTAGCAAAGGCGAGTGGCATAAAATAGTGGAGCGAAACAAAACTAATAGAATGTTGACCAATGAGAACTGGATATTTGAAAGCAGGAAAGAAAAAGAATTGGGCTTGGATAGCACCTTTGTCTGTGAGTGACTTCAAAGGACGTGCTGACCAGGGCCACTCAGGCAGAGCTGGGCTGGTAAGTGGTGGGCACTGCCCTTTTGCTGAACTCTAAAGAACTAATTCCACCTGCTATCACCCCTCCCTACCCCCTCTGCCCCATCTTTTGAACCATGTTATATAAAATCTGACCTGTTATTTTGAAAGTAACTTTGGAATAAGGTTTGTCTATATGTATACCAAGGAAGCTCTAAAAGCATTTTGAATTCTGTGAGATAGTTTTTATGTAAGTGTGGAAGAGACAGAAATGAATTTTTCAGTGTAAAAACTTATGGGGTTTCCTTTTGACTTACTGTTTGCTAATTTGATTGTGCTGTGATTAGAAATTGGTGTGAGGTATATTTATTTTAGTATCTGTACATCTATTGCTTAGTTTATGAACTAAAATATTACAAATTAAGTCATTTCCCCTCCATATTTTTATCAAGTTACATTCCACTCATCCTATAATAGAAACCAATTTAGTTTTTATTATCACTATATATATTTTAATAGTTTCACTACACACACACACACACACACACACACACTTCCTAACAATATATAGTATTATTATTATTATTATTATTATTATTATTAGCTCCCTGGCTGGGAATCGAACCCAGGCCGTGGCAATGAGTGTGCCAAAGCCTAGCCACTGCACCACCAAGGAACCCCTTAGTATTATTTTTAACATTTAGGATTTTAATGCATGTTTTAGCAACTTGCTTTTTGCCTGAGCAAAAGTATTTGTCTTCTTGTTTTGCTTTTTGCTTGTTTGTGAGATTTATGTAGTTCTAGTTCATTCATTTTCAAGGCTGTATAGTATTTTATTAAAGGACTATAACATTTTATTAAATCTTTTCTAATACACTTTTAGATGGCTTTTATTTTTTTGCTATAACATCCATTGCTGCTAGGAACATTGTCTGTGTGTTTTGGTATACCTGTCTGAGTTTATGTAAAGGATATTTATTTAGGAATTGAAATTTTCATGTCATAGAGTAATACACATTTTTATCTTTACCAGATATTGCCAAATTGTTCTTCAGAGTGGCTGTACCAATTTATAATTCCTCTAGCAATGTGTATGATTTCATATTTCTCTGTGTTTTCTATGACATTTGGTAACAACTTTTAACATTCGACCACTGTGAAATAATATCTCATTGTAGTTTAAGTTTGTATTTTTTTGACTGTTGTGACTTGAACATGGTTTCATATGATTAGTAGCTATTTGGGTTTTTTCTTCTGGGAACTGCCTGTTGCCTATTTTTTCTATTGTGTTGCTTGTCTTATACTTACTGATTTGCAAAAATGCTTTTTATATTCTGGATACTAATTCTTTGTTAATTAAAATGATACATTTGCCTTCCCAGTCTGTGCTTTATCTTTTCTCATTTTTAGAAGGATGTGTGCTTTTCTGTCTTATGAAATATTTTTGTAATGGGAGATTATAATATTGTAGATCTTCTTTTAGAATTTTATATCCTGGACTTTCATACATGTGTAATATGGTGGGAGGAAAGAATCCCAGTTTACCCTGTTTATATGGATAATCAGTTGTCCCAGCACTGTTTCTGGATGTTAACTCCTTTCCCTTTTGATTTACAGGGCCACCTCAGCCATCTGGGTGTGGACTGATTTCTGAGCTCTCTATCTGTGTATTTATTGTTTTATTATCTATCCCTGTGCCATATTGCAATGCTTGTATTAAATCTTAGTATCAAGTAAGGCAACTTCCTCCAATTTGTGCTTCTAACATGTCACCATTAGGTATATTTGCTGTGGGCTTTTCTCTTTCTTTCATAATTGCTATTTAACTGTTTATAAATTGCTGTCTCATAAGATAAGTTCCTTGTTTTTAATCCATAGATCATTTTTTTAGAGAACTCACATCTATTGTATTCATTCTCACTATTCATGAACAAGGTAAAGCTCTTCTTTTATTTAGGTCTTTATTAATGTCTTTCTAGTAATATTTTATAGTTGTTTTTCTTTTAATGTCTTGCATATCATTTGTTAGAATCATTCTTACATGTTATCTGTTTTGATGCTATTGTATATGGTAAATCTTAAACAACTATCACTGTGGTTTTTAGCTGTTTTTGCTTTTGGCTCCCTACAATTTGATTTACTTTCTTACATGCTCAACTGTGTATTTGAGCATATATATATATATATATATATATATATATATATATATATATATATTTATGTATTATTCAGCATCCCAGTGTGTACCATAGCCGGAACTCTTTTAGGTGTACTAGTGCACCATTTCTTAATATTGGCACTATTAATGTATTGTGCAGGATAATAGCTTGTTGTGGGGAATGTGCACATATGGGATGTTTTGCAGCATCCCTGGCCCCTATCCTCTAGATGCCAGTAGTACCACCTGGTTATTATGATCCAAACTATCTCCAGACATTGTCAAATGTCCCCTGATGGGGCAAAATAGCCCCTAATGAAAAACCACTGATTTGGCCTTTCATATTGCAGAAATTTTCCTTATCTTGAATAGTTTAAGATTCTTATTGAAACTTTCAGATAGATGTAGGTTCCTAGGCTGTGAATGGTATTTGTTTTGTCTACTGTCATGTGATTTTTATTTTTTGTGCCTGGTAATTTTTAAGCATGAACTCACCTCCAGCAGAATGGATGTCTCATATGCCCTGGCTTGTGAAGGTGGCCTTATGGACTACCCAAGACTAAGAGTAATTTTCATGTTAATTTCTTGGTTTGGGTTTAAAAGACACCCCAACAAAGTAGGGATTATTTGGACCCTAACCCCATCTCTCCCTTCCATACTCCCCTTTCTTAAGAGCCTGTCACTTCTAGCCACAGTTAACTGTCCCCAACACCACCCCTCCATATACATCCTGGTGTTTTGCTGCATCTGGTTGGCCTGGCCCAGCACGGGATCTGTAGTTTTCCTTTTCATATTTTCTCTGAATATGACAGATGCTATCACTGAGTAATGTGGATTTCGCTGCCAAACCCTACTTCCATTAGTACAGAGGGAAGACAATGTGCCAGTTCTTTTGCTTAGTATACATGGCTGGCAGAAAACATAATGGTTGGAGGAAATGAACTGAGCAGATAATGGTTTTTAAAATGATTATCTAATTTTGTTTACTGTTGAGGACATTGCTACATCATTGATAATTATAAATTTTAAAAGTTAGATTACTGTTTTGAGGGAGTTGAACATTTTATTTCTCACTCTCTTTGGTTCTTTTTCAGATATGCCTGTGAATTTGGATAATATCTCTTTTCTTATGCTTGTGTTAATGACTTCTTTTTATTTATTTCATACCTTCGAGCATATATAAATATTTTATAGGTTAATTTATAATAAAAACTACTACCAAAATTGTGACTTTTAGTGAATAGAAAAAGAACTTGACCTCCTTTCATGGAAACTAGTGGCTGGGTTAAAGTACTGTTAACTTGTGAGTGGGGTGTAGATTTATGCTCTCTGGAATACATAAAATTAGTATTCATTTTTCAGATTAACAAATAAAGTAATGTGAGTACTGGTTATTTTTTACTTTCATTGAGCAATAATTTAATACATTTCATTACTCTTATTCACAAATGGGCATATTTAAATAAATTTTGTGTAAATGGACATAGGATTGGCATAGAAATACTAATACTTATTAACATGTATACATTAGATAAAATGTCTATTTTTATTAAGAGCTCAGCCATTTAGATTGGTTGTGGGAGGCCAGTGTAAAAGGTATGAATGAATGGTCTATTTTAAAATAAAATATTTAAAAATTTTAAGAAATAAAATTGAAAATAAATTTAATTTTATTACTTTCAGACACTAAAATACTCATTAATATGTTCATTGATGTGGAACACTAGGAAAAATGTGCTTCCTCTAAAAGTCTGATTTCTTCTTCTTCTCTTTGACTGCAAGAGCTACTTATTTAATGTCCCATATACCTCTTTTTGTTTTGACTGCCAGGAAGTTTAGGAACAAATTCAGTCTATTAAAATCTGGTTAGGCTTTTCTGCCCTACATGTTTGCATTGTAATCTCTATCCCTCCACCCCATTTTGACTTTTTAACCTGATTTCCCCCCTGGTTCTCAAAAACTTTTTTTCTCCTTCTGTGTTTTTATTGTAAGATACCTCAAATCTTGTATGAATTGAGAGGGTATATAAATAAAATAGATTATTTATAAATAAAAGAGATTCAGTGTTCCTTTCACTACATATAGTTAGATAAATATATAAATACACTTGAATGCAAATACATAGCAACAGTTTAACAACTTGCTGGGTTGTGTTTCCAACTATTTTTTGCTAAGATTAGCTTTTAACCTGAAATGTTCTCTGATAGAAACAAAGTATTCTCCCAACACAAAAACTTATTTAGGGAGTTCCCTGATGGTGTAGTGGCTTAAGGCTTCGGCGTTGGCGCTGTCAGTGCTGTGGCCTGGGTTCAATTCCCAGTCAGGGAGCTACCCACATACCAAAAAGCAAAAAAACAAAAACAAAAACAACTTATTTAATGTAAAATAGCTATGAAACTTGAGTGGATGGTAACTGCCATTTGCAACTTCGATTTGGAAAGAAAATAGGTTACGTTCTAATGGAAGGAGTTAAGAATACATCTATGATGTGACCTCCCCACCACTGCCACCCAGGTCCCATCCCAGGACTGGGATCTTTCGTCACATCTGCTGTTCTACCTCCTTCCATCCATGGATACTGTCAGAAACTCTAGTGATAATTGCTGCGCTGTAGCAGTGTATTGAAAGTCAGGGGACTTGGGCGTTTCCACAAGGGGCTCCTGGTCTGAAGAGGTGGTCAAAACTTGACAATGTTTAGCTGTGGTGACAGGTCCTAACAGCATTCATGATGAATCTGTGAAAAGGACCTGTGACTTTGGGAGGATAGCCGTGTAGGTTTATGCTCACAGGTCTGAATGAGGGATTTTAAAGTAGGAGAACAACTAGAAAAAAGGGGTGGGGTAGGGACAGATGCCTCTTTCTCCCATCATTTTTGATGCACCATAGAGGGTCCTTTTTTGCCTAGACCCATTATTGGTTCAGGACTACCTGAAAGAGATAGGAATGGTTAAGAGCTAGTCACTGAAAGGAAGTTAACCCCAGAGACCCCAGTTTTTCTCTTCTAATCAGCTGCTTAGTCATTGGGTTTTTCTTCTTCCTCCCATCAAAGTCATTCATTTGCCACTTACTCATTACCTCCTTGTGTGATTTTTCCCCCTACCATACTGTATGTTCAGATAAAGCATGCGGGGTTTTTTTTTTGTTTTTTTTTTTTTTTTTTGAAATAATTTGTCTGTAGTTTCATTTCCTTTAAAATGTAGATTATCTTTTTTGTCTGTCTTGGTTTTGGGATCAGTTGCTTTGTCTGCTGGTGAGCATGTTGCATAGACTTAACAATATGAATTTAATCTGCTAGGTTCAAGAGACCAGCAAGAAAGGAAGAGACTATATACTTTGAATTTTAGGCATAAGTTACTTTGATAAGAGGATTTAAAAAAATTACCTTTTAACCACAGAACACCTTCATTGGAAAGGATTTTGAAAGAAATGAAGAAAACCATCAGAAATGAAGTCCGTAGCCTCATGGCCTTCTGTTGACTCGACTAGAGTCTTATTACGACAGTTCCTTGCAACGATACTTGTCTACAGCATGTCTGCAGAGGTCATCCATCAAGTTGAAGAGGCTCTTGATGAAGATGAGAAGGAGATGCTTCTTTTCTTGTGCCGGGACATTGCTTCAGATGCGGCTCCACTTAATGTCAGGGACCTTTTGGATGTTTTAAGTGAGAGGGGAAAGCTGTCCACCATGGGCTTGGCAGAGCTGCTGTATAGAGTGAGGCGGTTTGATTTGCTCAAGCGGATCTTGAAGATGGACAGGATGGCAGTGGAGGCTCACCTGCTCAGGCACCCTCATCTTATTTCGGACTATAGGTAATTCGTCAGCTCTTTCTGAGGCTGAGTGGGAACGTGGTGGTCTAGACTACTGAACAAGAGAAACAAGGACAGTAAGAAAAGCAGCCTCATTACTTTCTCACTGATCCAATTACCGTATAATGTTACTTTATTCCATTGAACTCTTTGAACTCTTAGCTTAAGTTTGCTTAATGTAACTGGGTAGAAGAGCATGAAGTGGAAGGGAGGATAATGTTTGCTTGAAAGACCTAAGAATGATTAATAGAGCTAGTAATTCTTGCCAGCCTCTGACTGTGAGACCAACACTGGTCTTTGCTAGCTTTTCTGTGATGTCAGACCCTGGCGATTTTTGGTAAGGAGAAAGGAAGTAACAGGTCTAACACATGATCTTCCTGACCTTTGTAGAACTCTGTTGAGTACCCGTTGGCCTTTTCCCACAGGAAGCTAGTGGGGTGGGCTCCCTTTCTGTGGGTTCCTGTGGGGTTCCTGATTCTGTGGAGCCCAGACTGAACATTGTTTCAGTTTACTGCCTCTAGGCCCTCTTCAGTTCAGAGAGCATGTCCTCTGGAGACCCCTTTAGTTTAGACAACCTTTATGTTGTTCCTTCCTCCTGTGCACATAGTACTCTCTTGGAGTTTCTGGGTTGCACAGAAACAACCAGAAAAACTATCTTGGGGAAAGGAAGAGAACTTGTAATGTTAAATTAAGCACTTCCTTTTTCTCCAGATGACCAGCCTTTAGTTATATCAGTAATGTGTATTTGGAGATGATGTATATTATTAAAAACTGTATTAAACAGAGTTGAAAGCAGAGTTTCTAAGCCAGATACTTGGAACGTATCTGAGACTTGAGGTCAGAAGGCCTGTTTCAAGCCTCAAAACTGTCAGTTCCAGGCCTCGTGGGCTAAGCCAGCCACTTATGGTGGCTGAGCCTTCATTTTCCTACTTGTAAAGCTAAGAAGAATAATACCTGATTTCACAAGTTTGTTTGTGAGGATAATTTATGATCATTCAACATGTGAAGTGCTTTTTAAAACTGTGAAGCATTCTTGATCATCTTCCACCTCTCCAACCATTGTATAATGTCAGTAATCTTTTTTTTTAATTCATTTTTATTGTTAGACTTATTGGGGTGACATCTGTTAGCAAGGATTAATGTCAGTAATCTTAAAACTCTTTGGTTAAAACTCTTTGGGAGGCACCGACTGGGTTTTTTGTGAGTCAGTTAGGGCACACTCTCCTTTTCCTGTTTCCTGTCTATAGTAAGCGAAGGCAGTTTCTCAGGACCTCTAGTCAGAAAGGCTAGACAGTGGGAGGGGAGTGCTGGGTTCATTCCTCTGTTCAGTGGACTTCTTTGTGGGTCAACACATGCCAGGTATTTGGGAAGCACTAAGTCAAAATGAATGAAGACTCTCCCATCAGGACTCTATGAGAGTCTGATTGGGCCCTCTAAACGGTGATGACAATTTGAAGGTAATAATGTTAACCACAAGGTGACCTGGGAACTCTGCTAAAGTATGATGGTGGCTCCAGCCATAGCAGAGGTGACCGAGGCGGGAGGGGCTGTCTAGACTAAGACATCTGAGGTCACAGTCCCCAGGCTCTAGATGCCTTTTGCCCTTTGAGTTCTAGAGTGGGCTGGGATATCCCCGATGCTACTTTGCTTTAGAATCTTGTGACTCTAAAGTATGGTCCCAGGCTCAGCATCACCTGGGAGCTTGTTAAACAGAGAAGACAAGATCAGTCTGAATTCTATTTCTGTCTTCATCTTAGTCATTTGGGTTCTTCATTTCCTTCATCATACCTTCTGGGGGAACTAGGGGATTCTTTAGAGAAGTTTTTACTCTCTGAATTATTTTCAGGACAGCTAGTTAGAGAGGTGCCATCTCCTATTAAAAACTGGGGGGAAAGTTGAGTTTCCTTTTTGAGTTCACTTAAGATCTCTTCCTTGGGCAATCTAGGCTTTCTGTCTTATGGCAGGGCACATTCAAATGGGGGCAAGAACTAGTCTTTTAACCAGTTATTGGCATAGAGGAGGCATAGGCTCTTGGTGTTCTCACCAGGACTATCTGAATTTACTGAAGAAGCTTGTCTGTCTTACAGGGTACTGATCACTGAGATTGGTGAAGATTTGGATAAATCTGATATGTCCTCATTAATTTTTCTCATGAGGGATTATATGGGCAGAGGCAAGATAACCAAGGATAAGGTGAGTTTTCTTTTTCTTGGATCATGTTCCCAAAAACCTATCAGAAGCTGGAGGATGCTCTATGGCGGAAGACAGGGAAGCAAGCACTTGAGTAGGGAAGCCCAAGCTGGGGGTGAAGGTAGGAACTGAGAAGAGTATGGATTTTTTTCATAATAACATTGATGGGAGGAAAATTGGTCTATGAATTGAGAGGAAATACTGTGATGTCTTTTGGCATGGCCCTGGATATTTCTCTCATCTTTGTATTTTATCCTTTATTTATGTAAAATTCATAAGCCTGGCTTACACATCAGTTTTTCTTCCTGGTGTGACAGATCATCTGGGAGGGTTAAGCAGTTCCATCTGCTCACACTGAGTAGAAACAGGTGGGACGTGCTAGTCCACTCTCGTCTTGCTCTCCTACTGCCATCTGTTTCTGCTCAGCTAGCTCAAGGTCATTGTGGAGTCATTAGGCTGCACGTGGGTGTGGGGAGATCCTTATGATTGCTATATCTGGGGAATGGCAGAAGTCAAATGGAAAATTAAGGGTTGAAAAAAGGGTTGAAAACTAAGTAGGGGTGAAGATCTCAGGGATGTTGTAATTGCTGGAAAAGTATTTAAATTCCAGCTGACTATATATGGTACTGCTGACCCTAGAACAAGCCAGGAAGAGCTCAGGTCTCTAGTATATGACAATATGTCCTTAATAGACTTGTCTCTGAGGAGTCTGGTCATTGCTTGAGAATTTCCCAATGTTTCTCAATGATTGTAGTGTCTGAAACCCGAGAATACAGGGTGACTGTATGCCCCCACCATCAAATGCAAAATAGGAAGGAAAGTGAAAAAATAGAACTTCTTTTTTGGTGTCCTCATCAACTTATCTCTCAATCATTTATATAGATTTAATTATGATTATTACATTTAAAAAGATAGCACTTAAGTAACCAAATGTTAAACAGAAGGTGAATAAAACCAAAAGCAATGCCTATTTCTAAAATAAGTTCTTTCACAATCCCTGTGCTTCAAAGGAAATGACTAGCAAAGGGACCTACATTTGTAATTTTGCCACCTCATAACCATGAGTCAGAATGAGTTGGAATGCCCAGAATGATTGAAGTGCTTTAGGAATTTCAAAACTGTATAATTTGGATTTTTCTAGTTAAAACTTCCCCCGAGTTACCTTTTCTCTTCCTTTTCCAGGAAAGCCCTTAGAGTTTTTCAGTATAATATCAGCCTGACTTTTTTGGAAGAGAATAAACTCAGGAGAATTTACTCTTGATAACACAAATGACCTATGTGTGCATCCCCAACCTAGGTATAGGTTGGCCACTTATCACGACCTCTTTGCTGAGTAAAATCCAGAAGTGTAATTTGCTCCTGGCCTTGGAGGATCTGTAAAACAGAGAGGTCTGGTTTGGGATCACTGAAAGTCTGAAGTGTTTCCTCTTATCACCCTTCCTTGCTGTTACACATCACATGGTCTGAGGTTTGCATTTGGGGCTTAATAGTCAGCCTTACTGACATTTGTTCTTTTTTTTTGCTGTCTGTCTTAGAGCTTCTTGGATCTTGTAATGGAAATGGAGAAACTAGATCTGGTTGCTCCAGATCACCTGGATGTATTAGAAAAGTGCCTAAAGAACATCCATCGAATAGACCTGAAGACAAAAATCCAGAAATACAAGCAGTCTGGTAAGCAAACTTTGAGCCTCTCAATGGCCTAAGGAGAGGATCCTGTACGTAGTAGGTTTGGTTGGGAAAGATTCATTTGTTGGATGGATGGTTGGAATGGAACCTGAATGTCTACAGCCCCCACTTGCCTGTGATTAGAGATCATATCATTTTGTATCCTTCATATCTCAGCTGACTTCATTATCCCACACCCATGACCACAGAGTCTTAGCCCTCTGCAACATGCCACTAAGCAGTTCATAACATTCTCATCTTCAAGAAATAGTCTGTACCCGTTTTCTGCACCAGGTGGAGGTGCTGTGGACATTCAGGGCTTCTGAGTATGTGCTGAGCCCTGCTGCCTTGACCACCATCTAATTCTGGGTGATATGACGTCACTGAGGTTCCATAGCTGCTCTGCATGTGTTCTGCGTTTCACAGAATCTTCTCATGGAAAAGGGCATCTTTTCCCCTGACAGCCCCTCCCTCTGTAAAGGGGACCGGATTCAGACTGGCCTTCTCTAGTGTGCCATCCCTACCTTATTATCTTTTAGACTCAGTCTCAGCCTGGACTCTGTTAGCAGTTCACTGCCACCAGAGCCACAGTCTGAAGAGCATGGCTGAGACCCAGTGATCTACAGACACCCTCCTCCCTTCCTAAATGACTGATAAAAAGATCAAGTACAGGAGTAGAATTTTTAGTACATTCTTTTTTTTTTTATTGGTTCCCTGAGCGGGGATCGAACCCAGGTCATGGTGGTGAGAACCCCGAAGCTATAGCCACTATACCACCAGGGAACCCCCTTTTAGTCCATTCTTAATGATGCTAGTAGGAGAGTCATTTGCTCTGTTATTTTGAATTAAGTAATGTGACGGGAAGGTTTAGCGTATTTTGAAACATAATGATTGACCCTTGACTGAGCCATGGTTGAAGATTCATTTGATAATAATGGGTAAGTCTTAACTCAGTATCTATCTCTTTTCTGCTTACAGCTCAAGGAGCAGGAGCAAGTTATGTAAATGTTCTCCAGGCATCTCTCCCAAACTTGAGTCTTAGGGATCCTTCTTCATATAACTTAAGGGTAAGCCCGGAGCAAATGTATGGAATCCCAGCATGAAACAGCTTCAGTACTTTGATTAAAATATATGTATTCTCACAGCATGCACCTAATGTAATACCTGAAAAAAAATTATAATAGATATGAGCATTTGTTTTTAAAATATGAGGTCGGACAATTAATTTCATAAACTCATCCTAGAAAAAGTGCCACTTACCTCATTGCTGAATATCACTACGGTCACCTTTGAAGTACTTCCCTTGCCAGCGCCTAGTCCACCCTTCAAAGCAGTTTTGGAACTCTTTTTTTCTGGAACGGCCATCAGAGCTGTCGTCGCCCCCAAATCGGACAATTAAGTTCGCAAATTGCCACTGTGCACTTATGTTGGCAGCACTTTTTCAACTATACTTTCTTTTGTCCTGAATCTCTGTGACACCATATCATGAGACAAACTGATTAGGTTGCAGATGCAACTTTTCTGAGCTTTCACTGCTGTTTTCTATCTGATATGAATTATATTGCCATTCTTAGTTAGAAGCCTGCTGTATTTTTACTATTGCCTTTCTGTTTTGTTAATAAAAGTAATTGTATTCATTTTTTGTGTAGCCTATTGGGAACCCACATGCTTTGTGTATAAACTTCTTAAATTTGCTATATTAATCTGTGACCCTGCTCATTCATTCATTTAGTAAGCAGGCACTGTGGCATATGAATTCAGTGAATTTCTCACAACATTTAAGAGCTGAATACCTGGATATTGACTTATACAAGAATACAAACATGCTTTAAAAATTACAGTGGCATTAAGTGACATAGAAAACCAACATTAAATAATAAAAAAGTTTTACTCTGCAATATAATGGTTTTTAAATCTAGCTTTGATTTAATGTTATATGTCTTTAATAGTATGTGAAAGTGAATGCACTTCCATGTGGGGTTTGAACTTCTATCTCACATCATCAATTTATGGCTAAGTCACTGGTTATTAGTGATAAAAGCAACTTACATGTTTTTCTTTAATTTAGACACACAGACTTAGTTACAGACACAGCTTTATGAACAGTCTACTTCTCTCTTTTGGCTAGGATAGGTACAGAGGAGCACTGTCATTTGAAAGCTGAGCGTATCAGATGGTTGACAGTATGTGGTATGTGTACCTTACACAGGACCTGTCATCTGAGAAGAGAAAGGGTCGGTTCAATCTTTCATTCTCTAGTTAATCCCACTATAGCACTTAGAAGTGGTAGCTATTATCAAGAATCAAGCCCACATGTGGTTTATGTATAGCTAAATAATTATAAAAAAAATAACTGGGCATTTATTAAGCACTTCCATATGCTAGGTACTATGCTGAGTGCTTTGTGTCCATTTAATTTTCACATAAATTTTATAAGGTAGGTACTGTTATTATCCTCATTTTGAAGATACAGAGACAGAGGTTAAAGAACTTGCTTGAAGTTACATAGCTAGTAGGTGGCAGAATTGGGATTCATAGTCTGGTTTGTCTGGGCTAGAACACCCACTGTTAAATCATACATACATTGCTTCTGTGTTAAAGGATCAAACTGAAGGTCAGTGGTAGTTCCAACAGCTTGTTCTGTCTTGGAGCTCTTATAGTAACTCTACTGTACTATAACATCTGACTTCAGTGAGCTGTTTTGAAACATTCTGATATGCTAGTTTATCATATTTACACATTCACTGTATTTTCACTTTCTAAAAAGAAGAGTTGCTTTGTTTGTCTATAGAATATAGCATTTATGGAGTTAATGGTTCTTGCTATTCTTTAGATAATTTAACAGTGAATGTGATATTTTTATTTTTTCCTGGGTAAAAATTCTATTGAGATATTTAAAGTGGTGTAATATATTGTGACTCTGAAAAAACTAACAAGGAGTGTGACCTTATTCTTCATATTTGAAGCTCCAGAATGGGAGACTTACAGAAAAAAGACTCATGGTGAAACAACTTGACATTCAAAGTAAGACCAACTTTTCTTTATAGTCATTCTTTATCCGTGCTTGATAATGCCAATACAAAATGTTGCATTTTTAGAGTTGCCCTTGTCCTTTAAAAACACATTCTAATTAAGCTCTCAAAATAAAAAGTAGTTAAACTCTTCAAATGTATTCATTGGCATTCCTAGTTATTTATTGAATTCACTTACTTGAATTTAAACATCTCCTACTCCATCAGCTTCATCACCTTGGCTATGTATTTTAAAGAGAATTTTTATAAGTTTATTTGAGCCCAACTGAGGACATTATTCAGAAGCAAGATCTCAAATCCTGCTTGGCTGTATTTTTAAGAGACATGACATTTCTACCTGAAATGGAACAATAAACAGGCCATGTTAAACATTAATCTAGCCATGATATTAAGCTGTGTTAAACCAAATATCTAGCAGCAGAAAGAAGAAAGGTTGCTAGGATCTCATTCATTAATAAATCTAGATACTCCACAGATGACATCTCCCATCCCCTTTTTAGAAAGAAAAAAATGCAGTAAAAAACTAGTCGTTGAAAACCATATGATCTCGTCTCTCTTGAAACATCAGCACTTGATCCCATCATTTTTATGAAGTGTTAGTTGTTTTGCTTATCTCAAATCCTCCTTGAAGTGAAGACTGAGACTCAGTCTCACACTGCATTGGAGGTGACAGTGATTCAGATCTCCTGGAGGTAGGGGTTGATAAGCAGGAAAGGAGGGCTCAGCCTGACCTGAGGAGCTTGGACTTTGTCCTGTGTGTAGTGAAGATTGTGAACATTGTGAGTGAGGCAGTGACCTGATGGAATCCTTCTTTGTGGGGCAGCCTATATGTTGTCTGCGTGCACATGGAAACTGAGAAGCATTCTGCCTACATTAGCCAGGTGGTACAGCTCATGCCTGTCCTTCCCCACCTAAAATTCCACTTACCAGTAGAACCCATTGAGAAACGAATTACTTCCTGAATAATTGCTTCCTGACAGCCTGTTTTTTAAAAAACACTAGTGAGGTGGCGAGACGTAGCATTCTGAAAACTACTTAAAGGGAAAATAGGAGACTTGGTAGATTTGGATAGGAATTAAAAACAACCAGTATTCTTTCTGTTGTGCTCCTTGATGCAGGTTTGTCCTTGATCAGAATTAGACAGGTGAGGTAAGTGAGGTGATCCTTAGGAGAGCCATTACCTGCTTTCGCTTGGACGGGGTTTATTTGCCAATAAAAGAAAAAACCATTCTTATAACTCAGCCTTAATCTAATAGAGTTTTTAAATAATCAAACCAAGTATTCATATTAATTTCAACTTCCAAATAGATTTCAACTGAATGATGATGATGATAATTACAATTTATTAAGCTGTTACTAAATGCTTGAAACTGAAATAGGCATATTATGTGATTATTTTGTGCTTGTTTTACTCTGTTAATGCATGACTGCTAAAATACAGAACGATAAAGTGAAATTTCCTCTTAATTCTAAGCATCAGACATAAGCAACTAATGTTTGATTTATATACCTCTAGACTCTTATATACCTCTAGACTTTTAGCACGTGGATGTGTTAAGTATATGTAAACACATACATATTTTAAGTACATTGGATGAATATTAAACATATCCAGTAATATATTTTTTAATTAATACATTCTGCATATATTTTTATGTCAAGTACATAAAGATTTCTTATCCTTTTTAACATTGTATAGTATTCCATTATATGTGCCATAAATTATTTAACCTGTTTTATGTTGGTAGACTTTAGGTTCTTTCTAGTTTGAGCCAATATGAACAGTTATTCAGTAGTTATCCTTGACATTTTTAAACACTTGCTCTAGTATTTCCTTAGGATAAACTTCTACAAGCAGGATCTTGGTTTAAAGGGTGTTTCTAGTTGTCCTTTAAAAAGATTGTTTCAACTTATACTGTATTGACATTTAAAAGTGCTCATTTCCCCAAGACATACCATTATCATAATTTTCTTAGCTTGTTTTTAAACATTACTTCTCATTTTTGCAACAGTCTTAATAAAAATAGGTGTTGGTATGTTCATCTTAGAGACTTGAAACAAAATACCCAAGACATCAGGAAGAAACTTGCCCCAAATCACGGAGCTTGTCAGAAATGGTGCTTAGGGTTTGAGCTATCACTTTATGGCTTCAAAACTGGTGGTTTCTCTACCTCCCTGAACTAATAAAACCATTTTTATCTAACAAAATGTGCTTTAGGCTCTTCTCCCTTGCAAACCCACTGTCCTGTATCTTGCCATTAACATGTCATTTTATGATCTCCCAATATCACTGGACTAAGAAAATACAGCCATCTGTTAGTCTCTAAGGCTGTTTCCTTGGGTGTTATCCACAGTTTTAGCACATGTAGGAAAGCTATTGAGATTGTTGGGTGGTAAGGTTATTAGATTCTCTCTGTCAGGTTAAGAATCACCAGTCACCTGGTTCTCACCTGGAGAAGAACAAGGGGGAGCCTTCTTTCACTTGCTGTTTAAGCAGTTTTTCTACGTAACTCCTGGTTAGCACATGGACTTGGGTTTTCTTATCAGTTAGGTTTTTTCAGTGTGAGGTTGGACCCTTGGGGCTGAGTATAGCTGAGGAAAGATAGATTGTGGGGGGTAGGAAATAGGGGAAGAGAACAGTGGTGATATAAAGGAATTCAGCCAGTAGGAGTGGGCTTAGTTCTCCGTCAGCTTTTTAAATGGTTTCTCTCCCATCTCCCAGGAGAACCAGTGAAGACATCCATTCAAGAATCAGGAGCATTTTTGCCTCGGGTACAGAATAAATTATCTGATTTGGTATTGTATGCACAGTATCTGTGGAGAACACTGACTTCTTTAAAAATGTCTGTCCATTAAGAGTTTTTGTGACAACAGTAGATTTGGAGAGTGCTATTCTCCTGAGAACTCTTCTAAAAGGGAACCTTGGAAAGCAAAGGGAAAGGTGAAGTGGATTGCATTAGTGAACTTTGGAATGCAAGAAAATTCCAAAGTGGCACTTCTCTGTTCAGCTGAGTGATTACTGAACTTACACGTAAGCAGTGACACTGAACCTCAACTTGTTCTGGCTTTTTCTTAGGCTGATAGCACTTCATAAGGGGAGACAATGAAAGTTTTCCTTTCGTATACTGCTTTGGAAAGTGTTCACTTGTACAACCTTAGGTTACTGAGGAAACATATGGCCCATCTTTTCTCTATTTCAAATTATCTTTATCCTACAAAGCTAAGACACATGTAAAGAGACTGCAGTTTTTGATAAAATTAAATAAAAACTGAAATAGCTTGTCTTAAGCACATTACCAGAACAGAGGAAAAATTTGTTATTAATGGGAAATGTCAGCTGTGATGACTTCAGGCTATTGTCTATTGAGTGACTTACCTGCCAAAGGGATGTTTAAGGAAATTCCAAAGAAAAGATGGTGGGACCTTGGGGAAACCTCAGTATCCAGAGTTTTTAACAATCCTACTTTCCGTTCTAGCACATACCAGAAGAGAGATATAGAATGCAGAGCAAGCCCTTAGGAATCTGCCTGATAATTGATTGTATTGGAAACAACACAGGTATGTGTGGATGCCGCAGGTTAACTGGTGCCCCCACAGTGAGGCGTGGCTCAGGCATGCGGTAGTCATCAGGGTGATGAACACTAGCTGCTGTAACAAACCATAGCCAAAATCTGTGGTTTCAAACAGTGAGGGGGAATTTCTCACTCAGGTCATGTCTAGTATGGGTTGGGCTAGGGGGACTTGATTTCATGTGGTCATTTAGTGGCTTCATCATCTGAGGCCTTGGAGTTTTTCACAGAATCCTCTGTATCTGGCTGGTGGATGAAGGAAATGTATGGAGGATCTCACAAAAGATTAAGAACCAGTGGTATGCATTATTTCCACCCACATTCTCTTGTCCTCACTCACTTATGTGGCCCACCTAACTGCAGGTGACAAGGAATTCAGTCTCTGTGTCAGTAGGAAACTGCAAGGGCACTTGGGGAACACATAGCATTGTCTCTGGCACAAATGTTGTCATTTGTGAAAGTTGGTGAGCTTTAGTCTTGTCTTTCCGTGATGGATGCTATGGCAAGGAGGAGTCCTGGGAACCAGAGGGACATTTGAAGCGGAAGTCCTTCTGGCTTCACTATTATCAGATGCCTCATCAGTTCGTCCAGACAGACCATGAAGGCTTTTCTGGGAACTTTAAAACTATGATAAATGCGTGTTCGTTTCGAGGCAACGTGTCACTTAGTTCTGCCACCCTATGATTGTTGGCTTGAGTCTGTGCTACTTGTGTGTCACTGTTGTTTGGATCTGAATTGATTCTTTGTCCAATTGTTGCTGGATGTCTGACTCAAACAGAATCAATCACTGGTGATACATTAAAAGACAGCGAGAAGAATCTAGATAGGTGGCATAACATTGTTTAATTATCTCTTGCTTGAAAGGAATTGATCATTTTACTTCCAGAGTTCCTGGCTTCCCAACATTCTCTTAGAGTGAGTCAGAGTTCTATTTTAGGCTCACTTAAAATGTTACCATAGTGAGATTTATGGGAAGAGAATCTAACAAGTCAAATTAGCAAATATTAGGCTGGATGTCCCTGGATTTCAGATATGATCTCACTTTCTCATGTCCTTTTTTGGGGTTATAATAGATGTAAGGAATGCTGTCTTCACAACTATAGTTCTTTCTTTTATAAGCCAGAGTACTCATATGAGAATGAGAAAAATATTTTCTTAATGAGTAACTTCCTGCTTTAAAGGAGATTGTGTAATTTTCCTGTACTTTCAGTTGTAATCAGTTCTGTTTCATTTATTAGCAATTCCTGTGTACCTGGTACAGGATGTGAATCTATTGTATGAAGAGATTTATAAAGATAAAGCTATGATCTGCTGTGAATTTGTGGCTAAAATTCCATGTCTGTGCTAGCTTCCCTTGCTGGGTTATAGGTCTCTTGTGGGCAGGAACCAAATGCATATTTGCATTGTTCTGTATTTCAGGTTCTGTGGTCAGAGTTGGGCCCTGGAATATGTCTGCATGTGTGTGAATCATGGCTCTGCCATGTCCTAGCTTGTGACCCTGGGCAATTTTTCTAGTCTCTCTACGTCTCAGTTTCTCTTCTATACAATGAGTAATTAACAGGGAGGAATGAGTGAGTTCATACTTATAAAGGGCTTAGAGTAGTGCATGGCACACTCTAAGCATGTACTAAATGCCAGCTCACATTTATTTTTTCCAATTTGTTTGTTTAATTTTAGTTGCAAACCACTAAGTTACAATTTGCTTGGCTTTGTGCTTGGTACATGGAGTCTGATCCCAGATAAGTGAGGGACTAGAGAACCAGGGGCCTGAGGCCGGTGCTGGGCTCTGCTGAGTGGGGCAGGTCCCTGCAGGCTGGAGCTAAGTAGAATGGAGGGGATGACCCAAGAGGTGGTAATTTCTGAGGAAGTACCTGGGTGGAAAGCTGGGCGATCACTCCTACCCGTCATCAGTATGAACAGACTTGGCAGAGGAATAGAATCTGAGTACAAAGGCTGGGGCAAGGCTAATGGCAGGAAGTAGACCTGATAGGAGAGAAAGATGGGAAGGAGGGTAGAATTGGAGTCCGAGTCTGGGCTACCTATGTCTCTCTGGGCTACCTGAGGTAAGAGCGGGTATTGGCCTCAGGTGCATTTGTATGTCTGCTTCCTTAATTCAAGCCCTTCCTGTCTCTGGGAACAATAGGAATATCTGGGATTGAGGCCACTGGTACACCCCACTGGGCTCAGATGGCCAATTGACAGGTAAGAAACAAGACAGCACACTTTACTTCCCCTGTTGTGCTGTTAATCAGCTGAAGGGTCCTGAATTCATTACCGCCCAGCTGAGACTCAGGGCGGCAGGAGAGGGTTAGTTAACACAAAGTGGAAGGCACCATCTCCGCTTCTCAGTTTCTGGGCCTCTAGCTCTTCTTTTTCCCAGCTCTCCTCCTGGTGATTTTTCACTGAGGATTCCAGGCCTGGCCTGCTGCTTTGGTTGACAGTAGCTTTAATTAAGTGCAGCACTCTAATTTTTTTTTCCATTTGAGCAGCATGGGGTGCTTCATCTAGAGCAATTATGTGGCGTTTCCTTCGTCTCTTGCCTAGCTAACATCATTTGGTTGACATTGAACATCTAGGAGGAATGTAGGAATCTGGGAATAAGCATTATTGCCAACTGAAACAAGGGCTCTGAAAGAAACTAACAGCAATATGACAAGACTAACTTTGGGGTGGTAGTGATCAGAGTGTAGTAAAGTTGATTAAAAATCTGTGTGCTAGGTACTTTGCTAACTCCTTTACATGGATTTTCACTTATTCTTCATGAATAATGCTGTAAGATAGGTAGAATTAGCCTCCATTTTCAAGGACAGCAAGCAGACCACAGTGAACTCAAGTTCCTAATTCTCTAGTAATTGGTAGAGCTGGGATTTGACGGCTTGACTCCAAAGCCTCTGCTCTTAGCTACTTTGCTATGTTCTTTGAGGGTGGGGAGCTTCTCCATCTCTTTTCCTGTGTATTTCTAGTACCTGGAACAGTGCCTGGCACTTAGGAGCTTAATAGATATTTTTTGGTGGGTGAATGATGAAGGAATAATCTCTTTTAGTCTTTGTGTGTTTCTAAAACCATGCCTTTGTATCTGTAGAACTTAGCAACTTTTTTTATACCTAACTTCTGTCCTCAGAAACTATCAAACTTTTATCCAAAGAGTATGCCAGTCCCCCAAACATTTGTAAGTTTATTCTTCCTTTATCCCATAAATGTTTGTGGAGTACCTACTATGTCCAGAGCACCATGCTTGGCCCTGTGGGAAGCAAATGTGGAGGCAATAGAATCTGGTCTCAGATCCACTTTGTGAACAACAATAAGGTGATTTTTTTGGTGGCTTGTTCTTGAGAAGAATCATTATAGAGGTCAGTAACCTCCTCTTGGAGCAGACATAGAGACTTAGGGATTTGAGGCTGATGGGGTCAGTTTAGTAGAATTAAAAAATAAGTCCCGGTGTTGCATTATCTGTGACTTTGCTAAGCTAGGCCCGTGCCAGGTCCTGATTGGTGGTGTCCTGAGGTACAGCTGACTTTCGATCTTGTTAGGAATAGAGAAGTCAATGTCTCATGTCACAGACAGCTGGATGCTGGGCCTTGATCTAAAGCTCTGGCTGATTTGGATGGTGTTGCAGATTTTAAGTGAAAATGTTAACTTCCTCTCTCTTTTCTCCCTGACTCTTTCTAAAAAGTTTGATGGTTTTTCTGTACTTTTACACCAGGCTAAGACTTCGATTTTTCTAGCAGATGCTGCATACTTCCCTTGAAAATCTTGAATAAGTAAACGTTCTCTTGTAACAGAGCAGCAGAAGTCGTGAAAGCCAGAAATAGTTTGTAGACATGCTTTGTGGGTGGTGGTGGCCCTTCGCTAACAGCCCCGTCCTAACTGCATGGCCAGAAAAAACCCCCCATCATTTTAGGAAATTAGTTTGTAAAGAACAGAAATTTACAAAGATAGGGCTGGGTCATGCGTGGACTTTCCAGCATGAGTAGAATGAGAAGTGGGACTTCTGCAGTTCGTTGACACTTTGTTTTCCACACTCAGCACCCCAGTTTTTCTTCCCCTATTTGTGGGGAAGGACAAGGCAGTTACTGTGCTACATGGGATACAGAATTGGATTGTGAGCCCCTTTTAGTTTAGGATATAGTGACCTCTCTCTGGGTTCTAAAGAGGTAGATTCCATGAGAGATGCACTATAGGCTCTCTGATTTGTGATTTGGTGTGGCTGCCTTTATTTTCTTTAAAATATTATCTTATATTTGTAAGCACTCACAGTTTGCAGAGTATCTTTACTCTAGAAACCTCACTGGATCCCCACAATCACCTTTTGAAGGACATAGTATAAGCGTTTGTATTGATTCTATTTTACAGAAAAATAAACTAAGGCTGCAACTTGTGCAGTCACACTGTTACCAGCCCCCCCCACCCCTTGATCTTATAAATTAGACTGGGCTATATCTGTTTTCTTGTTGGCCCAAGAAAGAAAGTTGCATTTGCCAGCTAACATCAATTGCCACACCACCTCACCATCTGATAGAGGAGAGATATGATACTATGAGAAATGGCAGCTGCCATGATGTCAGGCTGTGTCTCTTGAGTGACTGTTACCAAGGATGCTCCGTCTTGGTCTGAGGCCTGTTCAGATTTGATGTTCTGATTGGCCTATTCGTGCCATTGGGGACCCGTATGGTTTTTGGTTTCATCTCCAGCGTTAGCTTTTTTTTTCTCCTGTTCTATTAGATAAGGACTTCCTGCCCCAGACCTCAGATTCCCATGTCTTCTTAGCCCCTCTGCTGGTGTAAATTCAGGAGCAGGCAAAGTTCACACCCAGCAAGTAGGGTGAGGAGCCAGGTCTTAAGCTCAGATCTTGTGATTCCAAGTCTGGTACCACGCAGCTGCCTGCTCACTACCATGTGACAGCTGCTGCTCCAGCAGGAACCTACAGGGAGCCCGGATAAAGGAAAGCAATGGAAGGCACAGGACAGCATTTGTCCCTGCATTATCAGCACAGGAAGAGAGACTATGGCTGTCTTTCAAGGACTTTGAGAAGAGAGGAAATCTGTCATGAGAGGGTTTCAAGGGAAGTGAACCGTTCTGAGATAAGTAAACAGAGCTTTGAGGCTGGTGTTTCTGCTGCTTCTGCCCCTTGGAGGAGCATCCTCCATGCTTGGAGATATGAAAGGAAGCGTTTGGAATACAAAGTAGTAAGGGAACTGGCTCCTAGTCCTCTCATTGTACAGTTCAGATTTCAATCTGGCACAGTACTGGGTACCAAAGCCTTGCCCACACCCACAGAGGCGATGGCCAGGAGTCATCTCTGCTAGGTCTTTTCTGTTACATTGCGATCTTACGAGGACAAGTTATTTAATAGGATGTCAGCCATGTGTGTGTCATGTCCTTTGTTTCCTGGATAATACTTATCATTGGGTTATAAGGAGATTGGTACCTTTTTTATATCTCTTCATTATTATGTGATATATAATTCATTTTTTTTCACCCTTAGTACAAATCACTCCAAAATTTAGTGGCTTAAAAGTACAATACTGATATATATTTGTATCTCTTATGGTTTCCATGGGGTGGGAATTTACGAGTGGCCCAGCTGGGCTCCTCTGGGCCAGAGTCTCTCAGGAGGTAGTAGTCAGATGTCAGCTGGGGTCATCCAAAGGCTCGAGTGGGATTAGAAGATCTTCTCAGGTGGCTCACTCAGGTGGCTAGGAAGTTGGTGTGAGGCCTCTGATCTTCTTCATGTGATCCTCTCTCTGGGACTGCTTGAGTGTTCTCAAGACATGACAGCCAGCTTCCCTCAGAGAGAGCAGTTCAAAGAGAGAAAGAGCCAGGAGGAAGCTGTATCCTTTTTGGGATCTAGCTTTGGAAGTCACATAGTATCCCTTCTGCGACATTCCATTCATTAAAAATGAGTGTGGTCCTCATTCAAGGGGAGGGAATTACTCTGTATTTTTAAGGAAAGAGTGTCAAAGAATTTGAAGACATATTTAAAAGTACCACATCTACTAGCACTGTCCAACCAGTCCTGAGTTCGACTAGACCCTGAGTGAATGTGTTCAGATACTGCTCACAGGCTTGGTGAATTAAATGCATGACACTCAGGCCAGCTCTTCTTTGTCCCATGGCTGCTATTCCAGCTGTAATAGCAGCTTTATCTTTTCCTTATTTCCTGCTGAGAAGCCAGAAGAGAAATTGTGATTGGTTGCTTTTTTACTTTTATAGTTCCTTGGTGATCAGTAAAGTTTGCAGGGCAAGAAGGTGGAAACTATTTGTTGAAGCTCTGAGTCTTTGAATTATTTGTGACTATCCGGACTTCAAATTATTCCCATTTAGTATAGAGAATTGAGAATTAGTAGTAAATAGTTTTGTGGTGCCTTTAGTTATATATCTCTCCTTGATACTTTCCTGTGATGCCCAAACTGATAGAAGACGGAGGCCCCTTTGTTCCTTGGATGAAGTGACATCTGTTCTAATTACTCTGTGCTGTTTGGTTTGGGGTGAATTCAGTGGAAGCCTCCTGGAAGACCATACCCCAGGGGAGGAAGAGAGGTGGGCACATAGTCGTGAGGCATAGAAACAAACCTATGTAAGTTAATGGGCTAATAGTTTGGGTGATAACCTGAATTAGGTCATGCTTGTTTAGCCTCTTGGCTTAGGACAGAGTAGTTTTTTTTGGTCCCACAATAGAAATACAAACTGAAGGCGTCCCTTAGACAAGGAACAGAAACTTAATGGGTGGCTTAAAGGAATGTGGAAGTTTTGAATGACGAAGAGAAATATATCTTTCCTTATTCTTAGAAAAATAAAACGATTCAGAAGTCTGTGTTTATTTTTCCCAATGAAAGCAAACTGAGCAGATAGGAAAGAAGTGGACTGGGTAGAATTTCTAGGGTTCTAAGGCCATAGAAACTTTTAGAAGATAGGCAAAAATTTTTTTTAAAACAAAAGGAAATAGGAACTAATTTTTATTGAGCACCAGGAGCTGTATTTTTATTATCTCATTTAGTCCTTTCTTACAGAGTGGGTATTATTGCTTCTGTTAAAGTTAGGAAGACCCACTTCCTACCGGTCATGCAGCCCTTAGGTGTGGCAGAACCAGCAGAACCAGTGCCTTCCACTGTTTCTGGAGGCAAGGTCAATCTAGGATTCCTGGAAACTAGGAGAAGAATCTTGGAGGGCATCATAGAAAATCTTGGCCAAGGGTTCCCACTGCATGGTGGGAAGCAGGTCCTGAGAGGAACTGGAGAGTCTGGAAATGGCCACAAATTCTATCTTAGGGATCTCCATATCAGCCCACAGCAGGTACAGGTGAGGGAACTCACGACCCATGCCACCCTTTCTGTAGCTGTTTAAATCTGAACTCTGCAAATGTATCCATTTCTATGTATTTGTCTGTTTTTTTAAGAGCCTTTTTTATTTCCCCCAGGGGTTCTTCGGGATACCTTCACTTCCCTGGGCTATGAAGTCCAGTGTTTCTCATATCTGAGTATGGACAGTATAATTCAGACTCTTCGCCAAGTTGCCCATATGCCTCAACACCAAAACTATGACAGCTTCGTGTGTGTCCTGGTGAGCCGAGGGGGCTCCCAGAGTGTGTTTGGTGTGGATCCCACTCACTCAGGATTCCCCCTGGATCAGATTAAAAGGATGTTCATGGGAGATGCATGCCCTTCTCTCTTAGGAAAGCCAAAGCTCTTTTTTAATCAGATCTACGTTGTGTCAGAGAGCCTTCGGGAGGACAGTAGCATCCTGGAGGTAGACGGGCCAGCATTGAAAAATGTGGAACCTAAGGCGGGGCAGCCTGGGCCCTGCACAGTTCACCGAGAAGCTGACATTTTCTGGAGCCTGTGCAAAGCAGATGTGTCTCTGCTGGAGCAGCCCTCCAGCCCACCATCCCTGTACCTGAAGTGCCTCTCCCAGAAACTAATGCTAGAAAGGTGAGCCATTCCTTGACCACTTGTTTATTTTCCTGCTACTGATACGGAGATTATCACTGCCAAGTTAGATGCCCTTCTTGGCAGGGAGGGAAGGGGATTTTTCATTTCTTACTGAGGTTGCCTTAGGACTATGATATAGACCCTGCACAGTATATGAACACTTTGTGCTTTAGGAGGTCACTTATTAATCAGCTTATAGTTTGGATATTTTTCTTCAAAATTAAGAAAATTTTAATGGTTTTTTTTTTTTTGTATTACAAAATCAATACATATTCCATACATAAAAACACATAAAATATATTCTGAAAGCGGAACATAGGAAGCAATTATAATCCTACTTATTAGAACCAACCTCTGTTAACCACATCTTGGTGTATTGCCTTCCAGATCTTTTTGGGATCCCAAACAGTCATATATTAATATTTTTTAAATCAAAATAGAACTGTCATCTGCTATTACTTTATAACCTGGCTTTTAGTTTGTGTAACAGTCAGAGGTCTGGCAATTAAGTTTGCGAACATGCCACCATGAGCTTACACTGGCAGCACTGTACAAACAACTGAGTAAGTTTTCATCACCTTTGTATATCTGTGTCTCACAGCTGTGCTTGTGTCGACACGTGGCAGTGTCTTGCTGAGTGGTGTTCATTATTGTTGTTTTTGTTTTTGTGTGCTGTTGCAAGAACGCTGGAGCTTGAATTAGACCAATGAATAAACATTAAATTTCTTGTTAAACTTGACAAAAGAGTGGAAGTGAAATCAGGGACGTGTTATGGGGATAATGCCATGAAGAAAATGGCATGTTCAAATGGCTTAAATGTTTTTCTGAGGAGAGAGAAAGTGTCACTGATGAAGAGAGGTGAAGGCGGCCAATAACAAGCAGAATTTATGAAAACATGGCAAAAATTCATTGAAGTGTGTGTCAAAATTGTCAGCTGACTGTGAAGGGCGTAGCAGACCAAGTAAACATCAATAGAGGAGCAGTTAGGAAAATCTGAACTGAAAATCTGGCATGAGAAAGGTGTGTGCAAAAATGGTCCTGAAGGAGCTCACTGATGAACAAAAACAAAGGAGAGTCGAAGTTTGCCAAGACCTTTTTGGAAAGACAAGATGATGTTTTGGGCCTTGTTATTACTGGTGATAAAACATGGGTGTACTAACACGACCCTGAAACAAAGCATCAAAGTGCACAATGGAAATCAACCAATTCTCCATGACTGAAAAAATTCCATCAGTCTAAATAAGGAGTCAAAACTACGTTGTTAAATCTTTTATGATATCAGAAGGATTGTTCATTATGAATTTGTGGCAACTGGAGAAACAGTCAACCAAGCTTACTATTTGGAAATGCTGAAAAGGCTGTGTGAAAAAGTTAGACAAAAACAACTTGAATTTTTCACCAGCAACTCACAGCTCTTGCATTTTGACAATGCACCAGCTCACACAGCACTGTCCATGAGGGAAATTTTAGCCAGTAAACAAATAACTGTATTGGAACACCCTCCCTACTCACCTAATCTTGCCTCCAGTGACTTTTTTCTTTACCCAAAGATAAAGGAATTATTGAAAGGAAGACATTTCGATGACATTCACACATCAAAGGTAATACGATGACAGCTCTGATGGCCATTCCAGAAAAAGAGTTCCAAAATTGCTTTGAAGGGTAGACTGGGTGCTGATGTGAGTGCATAGCTTCCCAAGGGGAGTATTAGACTTCAAAAGTGACCATAGTGATATTCAGCAGTGAGGTATGTAGCACTTTTTCTAGGATGAGTTCGCAAAATTAATTGTCAGACCTTGTATATCACATACATTTTTACATGTCAGTAGTCACATTTCTAAAGCATTGTTTTAATGTCTGCAGAGTAACCATAATATGACTATAGCATAATTTACTTGACCAATCTTTAAGTCATTGGACTGTGTTTTGCTGTCGCAAAAAGAACGTGCTCAGCATGTTTGTAGCTCAGTATTTATGTTTATCTTTAATCGTTTTCTTGGGAAAATTCCCAGAAGTGGAATTGCTGTGTCAGATGACATGTACGAGTATCTTAAAGCATGTGATGCATCTTCTCAGATTGTGTTCTAGGACAGTTCTACCAGCTTTGTATGAGTGCCTGTGTCCCAGCGTTCTCACTGACACTGCATACTCTTTTTTATTTCCCCAGTCTTGGCAGTTTGATATGTGAAAAACAGTGCCTGACTGCTCAGGTCTACAAGTTTCTGTTATGTAGATATTTTTTATATTTATGATATTTATTGGCAAGAATACTTTCCTAAGGGAAACATTGGTGACCTGTTTTCTGTTTAAGCTGAATGAAGCCACACTTTATCACAAATGTAAGATTAGCCATCTTTTCTCAGTTGCCCTCTCCCCCCTCCCCCCCCCCCGCCCCACTTCATTGCAATTTAGAATGATGTATGATGTTTCTGAGCCACCTGTGAAATGCATTCTGTTGTAGCTCTGGGGACCCCAGCAAGAAATCTCATGGCCTGCAGCCCCCAGCCCCCGCAGTGGTGGCTTAGCAGTAAGGGGAGAGCAGGAGTAGGAGCAGCTCCATCTTCCAAGGTGGACACTCCATGGGCCAACAGTATTATCGGCCTTTTACATGCATCCTGCATTTGCATAGATGACCCAGGTGGGTCATCATTTGACTGGTGTATCTCCAGAGTAAGACTCAGTTTCCCCTTGGGGAAGAAAACTGAGGTCATTGGGCTAGAGTACTGCCAGCTTGCTTGACTCACTAAGTTTGTAGAGTATTTAGAAAGGAATAATTTCAAAGCACTTTCATTTAAGTTGGCTCTTTTCACACTAATGACAATCTGTCTCCTGTTTGATATTTGCATGGCATTCATTTTTGCTTTTCTCCTTCCCTCCAGAAGACGCCCACTTCTGGAACTCCACCTTGAGGTCAATGGCAGCATCTACAATTGGAACAGCAAAGTGTCTGTTAAGGAGAGGTACTACGTCTGGCTGCAGCACACTCTGAGAAAGAAACTCATCCTCTCTTGCAAATGAAAAGCCAAAGGCCCCCTTTAGCCCTGCAGTCCCCATCCCTAGCCAGAGAGTACTTTTCAAGTTATATATATGATGTGGGTGAAATGAGGTGCTGGCCTGTGCTGTTAACACCCTCTGTGAAGAATGCATGATAGGAAGGAGTATTTGACTGTAACGTCTGGGGCGAAGGTATTGGCCACTAATGCTGAAAGAGCTTCCCAGGTCCATGCTGGGATGGAAACAGGTTTGCAGCTGTACAAAAATGAGTACTGGAGGAATTGGGCATGTCAGGATTATGTTGCCTTCCATGATAACAACCAAGGAAATCAACAATCAAGTCCCACAGAGATAAGCATTTAGAGTGCTTGGAGTCATAAAGTAAATTAGTCTGTGGGTATCTGTACTCCACAGAGAAAAGTAAAATCAAGATATAAAACAATGAAATCAGGGAGAAGCAACAAAATGGCGGTGTGAGAGGGACCTTCGAAAAACGCCTCTGGAGATTACAACTAATAAAACACCTATATGTCAACCAAGGATTCTCTACACAGTGCACAATCACAGCTAAGAAACCCACTCATTGCATTAAGGTACCTGCAGGTGGGCAGAAGGTTAAACAAAGGAGAAATAAAAGGAAGAGCAGGGACACAGCCACCCAGGTCCCCACTTGGAACTCTACTGCTGGGGGAGGGAGGAGGAAGAAGGTGGCGGGAGAGCACTCTGGACCTCCCTCAGTCCACGGGACAGAGGAGAGGGAGCCCACAGGCAGGGGCATGAGATACCACACTCACCTCACTTTGGTCCCAGGAGGTACAGACTGGTCAGCAAAATGCAGTGGCTGGACTTCACTCTGGTTCCCAGAGGATGGGGAGCGATGGGGCGGTGAGGAGCCATACCATAAATCCTCTGGCTGGGAAGGAGAAGGAGAGAAGGAGTTGCATTTCTCAGCTCACAAGCAGCCTGGTCTGAAAGACCAGTGTATAGGACTGACCCCAAGGCTCAGGGCAGAGTCCGCACATGGGGCAAACTGAGAACAGAAATATGCAATCACGCCCAAACTCCATGCACGACCTCTGGAGCCATAGGAAGAGAGCCAAGTTGCAAATACCCCTCCCCCACAGACTTATCAAAAGCGAGCACCAAAGAAATTGCAGCAGCAAGGGTCCAAAGAAGTTGCAAATATGAGGAACCAGAGAAAGGCAGCTCAAAATAAAGAGATGAGGACAGATGACCCATCAAAATCTCAAAGCAACAATTATGAAAATGCTTAAGGAACTGAATGATAATTTCAACAAAGAGATAGTAAGCATCAAAGAAGACTTACAAACCATTATGAAGGACCAGAGAGAGAGAGATAATGACTACATTAACTGAAATGTAGAATAGAATAAAAGTAACTAAACTAGATAAAATAGAAGCACAAAGCAGTGATTGGCAGGAAAAGCCAGCAGAAAACACCCAGGCACAACAGTTAGAAAATAATTTTCAAAAAAATGAGGATGGATTGAAATTCCTCTGGGACTATATCAAACGTAAAAATATCAGAATAATAGGTGTACCAAAAGGGACGGAGGAAAAGCAAGGGATCAACAAATTATTTGAAGAAATAATGACCGAAAATTTTCCTAACCTGGCAAAGGAAATAGACAAGCCTAGGATGCACAGAGAATCCCAAACAAGATAATCCCAACTGGAAACACATTAAGACACATCATAATTAAAATGGCAAAAATTAAAGAAAAGGAGAAAATTCTAAAAGCCGCGAGAGAGATTCAAATGGTAACTTATAAAGGGATACCACCCATTTGACTCTCAGCTGATTTCTTTCTCACCAGAACATTTACAGGCCAGAAGGGATTGGCAGAAAATATTCAAGTGATGAAAACCAAGGATCTACAACCAAGAATAATGTATCCAGCAAGGCTAGCATTCAGAATTGAAGGACAGATAAAGAGCTCCTCAGATAAGAAGAAGCTAAAGCAATTCCTCACCACCAAACAGTACTACAAATAAAGTTAGAGGGACTTTTTTAATATGGGAGGAGGGATGAGAGAGTGGGTAAAATAAGGGAAAGGGATGGAGAAATTTAGTTTGATTGTTAACATAAAATCAAAGGCAACAAAGGAACAAAATGCAAAAAACAACAAAGAAATGAAATCAGAAAGTAAAAGACACTTATAATCGCTCATATCTATTAGAAACAACACCAGTTAACAACACACAAAAAACTTTGTGTATCATTGTTCTGAAAAAATGTTTTTCTGTAACCAGGATATGGACATAAGACAGGATGACTGTCTTAGTCTGTTTAAGCTGCTATAAAAAGTGCCGTGTGGTCAATAACTTAAACATTTATTTCTCACAGTTCTAGAGACTGCAAGGTTCAAGATCAAGGTGCCAGCAGATCTGGTGTCTGGTGAGGACCCGCTTTTGGACTTGTAGATGGTCGTCTTCTCTTTGTGTCCTCACGTAGTGAAGAGCAGAGAGAGAGGAAGCAAACTGTCTAATCATGTACCATAGGCCCCACTTCCTAATACTGTCACATTGGGAGTTAAGATTTCAACCTATGACTTTGGGGGTGAAAAGGGGGACAACAAACATTCAAACTATAGCCACGCAAAGCCCCTCCATATGGAGTTTGTGTTTTGACTTAATTTTTTAAAAAGGTTTCGGACACAAGTTGTTCACTATTCTTCAGTGCGCAGCATACTCTCATCAACTTATGAGATTCCCCTCTTTCACTTTCATTTCTTTTCCTTTTGCCATTCAACCTCGATCTACGTGATGCTTTTAATTACATAAATGACATGCTGTCAACAAGAACAACAGGACCTCAATGTGGCCTTCATTTTACAGCTTATTAGGTACACCTTTCTTTCTCAGATTTGATGGCATGATCTAAAAGGAGACCATTGTTTAAAATACCACTTAAAGTTCTTGTTGTTGTAAGCAGGACTAATATTAATAAGTAGCTTGTAAATAAATCACTGATAAATGTAACAAAATACATTTTCTAAAGTTTGCCAATATACATTCAATCCATTGTATCTGTTTTAAAGCTTTTAACTTTTTATTTATTTATTTATTTATGTATACTTCAATGTGTGAAAAGCTCATTTATATGTGGAATAGAAACTGAAAGCAAGGGGTAATCCTTGGTGGTGTAGTGACTAGTCTTCGACGCTCTCAACTCCATGGCCTAGGTTCAATTCCCAGCCAGGGAACTACCAAAAAAAAAAACAAAACAAAACAAACAAACAAAAAAAACCTGAGAGTAGCAAAGAAACAAAACTCATGAATACAGTCAGTAGTTTAGTGGTTACCTGAGGGCAAGGGGGTGAAGGGTGGAAATGAGCGATGGGGTAGGAGATGAGGGATGGGGAGTCAAATACATGGTGATATAAAGAGAACTGACTCTGGGTGGTGAACAGAATGCAATGAATGTATAGACGAGGACCTGTAGAATTGTACACCTGGAACCTATGTAATTCCTGTTAACCAATGTCACTCCACTAAATCTAACTAAAAAAAAAAAATTCTGTAACTGTGTGGTGATGGAAGTTAACTAAAATATTGTAATAATTTTGTAATATCTATGAGGGTGGACTAATAAATTTTGTCTCTATTTAAATAGAAAGCGAATGGGAAAAGATTTTAATGAAATAAAATATATACTTACATCACTTATTTTCAAAGCTGCATAATTAATTATTTTTCTGCAAAAGCACCACACCCTTCTGTACCACACCCTTCTGATCACTTGCAGAGGCCTCCCACTTCATTGTTTGTTACTCAGATCTGCTTATCCTACTTCCCCATCTCTGAACTGCCTTTCCCAGCATCTTACTGTGCTCACATCAACACTCTGATCACCATAAACACTTGCATCCATCTGTGAATTTCAATTGCAGGAACTTTTCCCACTGTTAAGAGTTCAATAACAGCATGCTATTTGAACCAAAGATCCGAATACTCTTCCATTTTGATGACCACTAGTTGGAAAATGTAGTTGACGTACATTATTATTTTTAAATTGTTTCTTTTCTTACTGTTGAGTTTTATGAGTTTCTTGTATATGTTGCATATGAGTTCTTTATAAGGTACATGTTTCACAAATATTTTCTCCCAGTCTGTGGTTTGTCTTTTCATTCTTTTAATAGTGTCTTTTACAGAGCAGAAGTTTAATTTTAATGAAGTCCAACTTATCAAAGTAAAATTTTCTGAAGTATTAGTTCTTTTATGGATTTTGCTTTTGGTGTTCTATCTAAGAAATATCACCAAACTCAAGGTTATGTAGGGTATCTCCTCTGTTATCTTCTAGAAGTGACAGTTTTGCATTTTACCTTTAAGTGTATAAGCCATTTTGAATATTTTAATATTTTTGTGCTAGGTATAAGGTTTCTCTCTCTCTCTCTCTCTCTCTCTCTCTCTCTCCATATATATATATTTTTTCATGTCCTGTTGTTCTAGCACCATTTATTGAAAACACTATCTTCTCTATTTAATTGCCTTAGTTTCTTTGCCAAAGATCAGTTGATGATATTTGTATGAGTTTATTTCTGAGTTCTTTGTGTTCATTGATCTTTGTGTCTGTCCTTTCACCAATATACCATGGTTTTGATTATTTTCATATTAATTCTCTCTCTCTCTCTCTCTCTTTTTTAAGAGGTGAAACAAAGAGCTAGTTTATTGGAGAGAAAATATACTCGAAAGACACAGGAATGGGCTCGAGCAAGGAGAGTGGCTCAAGAGCCTATTTTTATATTAATTCTTGATGTAACCAATGTTAGTACTACTGGCATGTCAGAAGGTTTGAATAAACTCAATTGTATTATTTCATTTTATACAGGCCACGCATTATTATGACTTTAAAAAATAAAAAATTATTGTAAAAATGGTCTATTCTCTTTAATATATATGAACGTAATGTATTTATTTTATTTTAAACATAAATGGCATATTTTTAACACTTTCTTTTCATTCATGTAGTCAGGTCTATATATGTCTTATGTTTTTCACCATTTTTTACCATTTAAGTGATGATATAAGAGACATCTTTTTTTTATTTGAAAAGGACTTACTGTCCCAGACCTAGGGTTTCTATCCCTTTCTTAGCTCCTCTTCTGTAATATGTCAGCCCTCTTGTAACACTGAGCATTATTTCAACTGTCTTGCATCTTTAATCTCTTCCTTTGTCTTTTATCCTTCTATCTAAAACCTAGCTCTGACTCCCCCATCAAATAAAGTCCCTCTCTAGGGGAAGGGGGTGGGCGAGGAGGAAGGGGAAGGTAAATATATGGTGATGGAAAGAGAACACACTGAACTTATACAACAAGGTGACAATGCACTGTAGCATTGTATACCTGGAACCTACGTAATTCTTGCTAACGAATGTCACCCCAATAAATCTAACAATAAAAAATTAAAAAGTCCCTCTCAAGCCACTGTCCTATGTAAATTTTAGGCTAGTCTATACTCTCCACTTCTGCCTTTCCAATTAACTCTATACTTTCCTGCTATCTGGATTTCACCTTAATCGTGTTACCAAATCTATAAGATCCAAGGGTGATGTTTACTCTTGTTACCAAACGAGTGAACTTTGGATTCTATTGGATCATTTTTTCCTTTCCTACTTTTCCAGGGTATTTCACTATGGAAGTTTTATCAAGGACTTCTCTGGCCAACTCTTCTGGATATCTTTCTCTTCTTGATCCCTAAATGTGAAAATTCCCAAGGATCACTCCTTTATTTTCTCTCTATCTTTTCTCTTTTGACAACTTTGTAGCTTAAACTACTACTCTTGTGTCACTAATAAGATGGCTATTTCTAGCCCTGATTCTTCTATTGAAGTTCAAATCTCACCCTGCAACTTCCTGACAGATGCTTCCACTTCATTTTCCCTCTGGCACCTCAAGCTTAATATACTCCAAACAACAGCAACAAAAGCCCTCTATTGCAAATCTCTTCTGCTTATGTCTTCAATTCAGTTAATAGCACCTCAGAATATCATTTTCACCTTGGCCCACCTTCTCCTGTATTTCTATATCAAGCTATTTTCCAAATCAGGCTGGTTCTATATCTATGACTTTTCCATCTATTCTGCCTTTATTACCCTTCACTGAAATATATAACACATCTTTATTTATTCATCCATTGATGAGCACTTAGGTTATTTCCATATCTTGGCTATTGTAAATCATGCTGTAATGAACATAAGACACCTCTCCTTGAACTGTGACAATACTTTCTCACTGATCTTGCCCCAAGCCTCTCAATCTTATGATTTCATGTATGGCAACCCAAAAAATTTCCCTAAATGCAGCTTTGTCACCTCCCTCCTTAGAAACCTTCAAGATTCTTTTTTGTTTTGTTTTGTTTTGTTTGTGGGGGATGGTTCCTTGGCTAGAAATTGAACCCAGGCTGCAGCATTGGGAGCGCTGAAACCTAGCCACTACAACACCAGGGAACTTCCAACCTTCAAGATTCTTCAGTGCATACACTGTAAGATTGTGGCTGCAGGGTGGGGTGAGGGATAGAGTAGAGGAATTAGAAGGGCTGCTGCTGTAAGTCCAGAAGTCCAAAGGCCCAGAGAACCCGGAACTCCAATGAAGATGAAAGAAGATGAACCTCATAATTGAGAGAATTTGCCCTTCTTTTTGTTGGATCCTTAATGAATTAGATGTTGCCCACCTACATTGGTGACAGCAGATTTTCATTACTTAGTCTACTGATTCAAATGCTAATCTCTTCCAAAACACTCTCACAGACACAACCAGAAATAATGTTTACTGGCTCTGGGTATCCCTTAACCATCAAGTTGACACATAAAATTAGCTATCACAAGGTTGTGACATGTGATTGTGACATATCTTAGATTTCCCTTTCTTTTTTCATTGAGATACATCATATTTTGCTGTGTGTAATGCATACTTTCCTTGCCAAAATTTGTGAGGGAAAAATAATGTGCATTACACATGAGTAGTACTGATATGGGCCAAACGAAGGAGCCTCCCGTCCCCTGACTATAGACTCTTTTTCCCTAGTTCTTTAGCTCTCAGTTTCACCTTTTTCCTAGTCCATAGGAATTCATGTATTTTCCATCATGTAAACCACCCAGTGATGGACTTTGGGGCCTGCTTCTTCAGCCAATGCTTTTAAAACTATGAATTAATTTCTCATCTAGGGGTTGTTGGGATACAAGTGATGCCCCAGCAAGGCTTCCAGCCCATCCTTACTGAAGAAGTCAACATGGTCTTTCAGGCATTTCTCGAGACCCCTTCCCCTTTTAGAACAGAAAGGGTGAGAGCTACGTGGAGCCCCAATGGGTAGGGACAACAATCACCTTTAGCAGGAAGCAGATAAGAGGTTGAGATTTCCAGTCTCTCAACTTCCCATAGAGATTTATGGGGATCATACCTCTCAAGAGAAAGTGAGGAAGGCAGGCAGAATAGGGGGGATCTTGGGACCCCTCCCATAGGACTCATCTTGCTAGAGTAGTTACTACCCTGATACCACCCTTTCACTAGTAATCCCCACCCCAGGCTAAGCAACCACAGGAGGAAGTTCCAGGCAAATACAAGGAAGTTATAGGGCACAAGAAACCCACCAGTTTAAGCCAGTTCCTAATGCCTGTGCAGTTAGACTTGCAACGACCTTCATTTCACCTAAACCTCATTATACCATCATCATAATGTCATACATACTCCCAGAAGTTTATTGAGATCATGATAACAGACTGAACTCTGGGAAAGAACATATGCAATTAGAAAAGGTGATGTAATGGACCCCCTGTCAATCAAAAATATCAAGCAAAAGGCCCCACACCCAGATGGTTGTAACCCCTTACAACTAAAGAGAATAAAACTACCAAAGGCTCTTTAATCAGGGCTCTTGAGCCATTTTCCTGCTCAATCCTGCTCCTACCTCTTTGGAGTATACTTTCCTTTTTAATAAACTATCTCTTTGTTTCACCTTATTTTTCTTTTAATAAACTGCTTCTTGATTTCTGCACTTTGGTGTATGTCTCATTCAATTCTTTGCTTGAGATGCCAAGAACCTGGACATTGCGTCAAGAAGGACCCATTTACTGGTAACAGTACTAATTCTGTATCTATATAAATGTTTTTAATTCTTTTATTTATGCTTATGAGTTAAAAGTGTGACTCTAAAATCAATAATGATCTCTGTATGCAAAATAATACTCTGGAATTTGATGTATATATATATATTTTTGGTTGGTTTCCTGAGCGGGGATCGAGCCCAGACTGTGGTGGTGAGAGCGCTGAAGCCTAGCCACTGCACCACCAGGGAACCGCCCCCCACATAATCTTTTTTATATATACACAATCTTAGCCCAAAGGCTGAGAAGTGATTTGTTTTTTTCTATAAAAAACATTTTATATATAAAATTTCTTGTAACTTATATCTGTTCTTGTGTCTTGTAATTATTGTTACATAAAAATTTTTGTACCATAGTATGTGAAAAAGTAAATGCCAGAATTCCTTTATAATACAAAAAACAAGAACCTAAATATAAAACAAATAAAAATTTGAATTAAAAAATTAAAATGAAAGATTGTTTTTTTCCCTGAAAGCTTGGGACAAATACGGGGGTGCACATTATACATCGGCGTGCATTATGTACAGCAAAATACAGTAATTCACATATCAGAAAAATCGTTAAAGGTACAATTCAGTGGTTTTTAGTATATTCAAAGTTGGGAATCATCACCACAATCTAATTTCAGGGCATTTTCATTTACCTAAAAAGAAACTCCTTACCTATAATCACCATTCACTATTCCTCCCCTCCCCCAGGCCCTAGCAAACACTAATTTACTTTTAGTCTCTACCTATTTGCGTATTCTGAATATTTCATATAAATAAATCATACAACATATGGCTCTTTATGTGTCTGATTTCTTTCACTTAGCATAATGTTTTCATCCATGTTTTGAAATATATCAGTACTTGATTTTATATTAATAGCTGAATAATATTCCATTGTATGGATATACCACATTTTGTTTATTCATCTATTGATGGAAATTTGAACTTTTTGCATCTTTTTGGACCTCATGAATGGTGCTGCTATGAGTATTCATGTATTAGTTTTTGTGTAGATATATGCTTTCAATTCTCTTGGATATATACATAGGCATGAAATTGCTGGGTCACATAGTAACTCTATGTATAACTTTTTGAGAAACTGCCAACCTGTTTTTCTAAGCAGCTGCACTGCTTTACATTCCCACCAGCAATGTATGAGGGTTCCAATTTTTTCCCATTCTTGCCAACGCTTGTTATTGTTTGTGTTTTTCATTATAACCATCCCGAGTGATAGCTTATTACATTTTTGATTTACATTTCCCTAATGACTAATGATGAGCATTTTTTTCATGTAAATGTTGGCCAAATGCATATCTTCCTTATAGAAACATTTACTTAAATACTTTCCCATTTTTGATTGATTATCTTTTTATTGTTCAGTTGTAAGTGTTCTTTATATAGTCTGGATACTAGTCTCTTGTCAGATATAATATATGCAAATACTCTCTCTCATTCTACGGGATGTCATTTCACTTTCTGGATAGTGGCCTTTCCAGCACAACTTTTTTTTTTTAATTTTGATAAAGTTCAATTGGACTTTTTTTCTTTGTTGCCTTTTCTTTTTCTTTTTTTTTTTAATTCATTTTTATTGTTAGACTTATTGGGGTGACATCTGTTAGCAAGGATTACATGGGTTTCAGGCATACAATTCTACAGTGCATTGTCACCTTGTTGTATAGTAAGTTCACCCCCTAATGTGACTTCTCTTTCCTACCTGTAAGAAACCATTGCCTCATGAAAAGTCATGAAGAGTTACATGTATGTTTTTCTATGAGAGTTTTGTGAGTTTAGTTCTTACATTTAGGTCTCTGATCCATTTTGAGTTGTTTATCTATATGGTATGAGGTATCTCATTCCTTTGCATATGGACACCCAGCATCATTTGCTGAAAAGGCTATTCTTTCTTCCACTGAATTGTCTTGTTACCCTGGAACATTAACTGACCATAAATGTAAGTATTTATTTTCTCACTCCCAATTCTATTGCATTGATCTGTCTATCCTTATGTCAGATCCCACTGTCTTGATTATTGTTGCTTTGTAGTAAGTTTTGAAGTTTTTAAGTGTGAGTCTTCCAACCTTTTCTTTTTCAAGATTATTTTGGCCATCTTTAGTCTCTTACGTTTCTATGACTTTTAGAATCAGCTTGTCAATTTCTGTAAAAAGGGGAGCGAGGATTTTGATAGTGATTGAACTGAATATACAGTCAATTTGGGAAGTATTCTCATTAAATTAAATTCTCATTAACTAAATTCCCTTTTTACATACATTAATACCAATGACATCTCTTGTCACTTCCTCATTGTAGATTTTTAAAGACATGGCTGAGTCACATGTTGCCATTTAGAAAAATTATTATTAAAGGCTCTAACTGCTGTCTCTTCTTTTTTTTATCTTAGAAACAACAAACTATCTCCTAAATGGAAGACCGTTCTGCATCTATTTTTTTATTTTTTCATAATTAGCATTCAAAATATTTTACTCCTTTACCCACCTAGTTCCCTAGTTAATCTAATGCTAGTTTGTTTAACTCTTAGGAAATACCACCATCTTGTGGAACTTGGAGGTTTTGTTATTCCAGAATTACCCAACTTTTTGCCTCAAACTCACTTAGCCAAAAAGTGGGATGGAAAGCCTTCAGGGTTCACAGCCTGGAGAAGGGTGAATTTAAAGATCAACTTGCTAATTACACATTTGGGTTCATCCTAAGGAAATAATTATAAATTTATGCAAAGGTTTACAATAGCACAAAATTGGAAACATTAAATGTCTGATAATTAGAAATTGGTTGAATAAATATGGTACATCCATGGAAAGGAATATCATCTGGTGACTAAACATCATTTTTCATAATGATTTGAAAAAATATATGTATTAAGTGGAAAAAGCAAATTGTACAGCATAATTCAGTGTTTGGAAAATAATATGCACAGAGAAAAGTGAAAGGATATACATTAAAAATGTAATAGTTATAATAAATGACTGCATTTCTCTTTTTTTCGTGTTTTGTACATTAAATATTGAAAGTTCTCCCCCACTTGCCCTTCCTCCTTCTTCTACTTCTTTTTGAAACCACTTCTATAATAGGAAGAGACATGTTGAAATAGTCTGTAGGATAGTAAATGCAAAATAAATTGCTCTTCATTTGTCTAGCTATAGTCAGTTTACTATTTGGAGATCTCAAGGGTGAATTTTATCTCAAGCTGTTACTTTGTCATGTTGGATTTAGTGTTTGGGGATCGCTGCTGGGGAACAAGTCTTCCCCTTCAGAATTCAGCTTCACTCTGCTCCTGGATACCCAGAATAAAACCAGTTTGGGGAAGGTCTGGAGTGTGTGAATGAAGGTATAGAGTGAGGGAGGAAGGGAATCCTGGAAGTTGGGGATAAGATGGCTAATCAAAAGAACCTGCTACCTCAGGGTGCGCAGTGGAAGTTTCAGGGCACTGAGCTCTTCTCTTGCTAGTATGCCCACCTCCCCCATCACTTGTAATCATTCTGTAATTCAGAAGGCTTTACTCATACAGGTTGCTCTTTACAGACTTGGAGGATGGGAGATTTGGGTTAGAGCCTGGATGTTAAGATAAGCCAGCTAAGGCCACCACCATCCCCTCCCAAGGCAGAAACAGTATTTCCCCTTTGTCACCAGGGCAGTAGTTGACTTTCACCACTCTAAGAGGCTATAAAGATCTTAATTGGCTCTTCATATGGGCCCAGTCAGAAAGGAGACTGTAAGAAAGGTCTATTCTTTCCACTACTTTCAACTCACTAACAGCATGCCCTCAGTAATTGTGTTCTAAATGAGAGGAAGTATGACACGCTGAATAGAAATAACACGGCACACTAGCTTATCTCTGTAAGTTGGTTCAAGTGTTTCCTTTGAGTACCGTATTTTGTTGTGTATAAGGCACACTTTTTTTGCCCAAATTCAAGGAAAAAATAAGGATGCACATTATACATAGTAAGTACTAATTCCATATCTATGTAAATGTAAAGACATTTTTAAATTTACATTTATGAGTTAAAAGTGTAACTCTAGAAATCAACAATATTCATATGCAAAATAATACCCTGGAATATGATAAACCTTTTTTATTATTAAATTTATTGGGGTGACATTGGTTAGTAAAAATTACATAGGTTCCAGGTGTACAACTCTGTAATACATTGTGTGTTGTGTTATGCATTCACTACCCAGAGTCAGTTTTTCTTTCATCACCATGTATTTGATGCCTGCTTCTCCCTTACCCTCAGGTAACCATTATCAACAAGTAAATTATCAACTGTGTCTATGAGTTTTTGTTTCTTTGTTCCTTTCAGTTTTATATTTCATGTATGAGTTATGCTAAACAATAAATGCTAAAATTTTTTCATTATACAAAAAACAAGTACCTAAATATAAACAAATAAAAATTTGCATTAAAAAATTAAAAAGATGTTTTTTCCTGAAAGTTTGAGCCAAAAATGAGGGTGCAAATTATACAAGGGAGCACATCATACCCAGCAAGAGTACTAGGATAAAAGTTGTTGTTTTTATTTTTTTATTTTTAGTTTTATTGGGGTGACATCTGTTAACAAGGATTACATAGGTTTCAGGTGTACAATTCTACAGTGCATTGTCAGTTTGTTGTATAATAAGTTCACCATCCAGTGTGTTTTCTTTCTAGGATAAAAGTTTAAGTTTACTTCAGTGTCTCTATTTTTACTTTTACCTTCCAGGCTTAGCTCAAATACCTCGTCCTCCAAGGCATCCCCATCTGGATTCATCCCTTGCTTGTTGGGCCTCCTGTGGCACTTAGGCGAAGCCCCCTTGTAGCATCACCCTGCCCAATAATTACAGATACTACATTATGTCATATGAAGTCACAGGCAGCCGTAAGTAACCTTGGAATCAGGAACACGGGATTTGGAATGAGAGAGACCTAGGTTTGAATCCTGAATTCCCATCTCTTCCTTTGGGATGATGGCAAGATACTATGCCTCTCTGAACTTTGATATCCTCTTCTACTGAATGTGGATAATAGTGCTGACCTCAGATAGTTCATCAGAAAAGAAGGGGGTCAAGAAATGGTAGTAGTCATAGTCATTATGGAAGGCATAAACTGAGTTTTATTCAATTTTGTTTTCTCATTGTGCCCAATTCAGTGCTTTACATATAGAAAGAGCTTGCTAAGTATTTAATATTATTGAAAAAATGGAAAAAACCTAAGTACTTTATGAACAAGTTAAGAAGTAGTAGTTTCACCGAATTGCCTCCTGAAATGGCCCAAGGAATGAAATATTTATAATTGAACAACTGACCTGAAGACCAAGAGCAAGGGTTTATCTGTCTTCATCTTTTTAAAAAATTGTGCTAAAATATATACAACATAAAATTCATAATTTTAACCATTTTCAAATGTACATTTCAGTGGCATTAAGTACATTTGCACTGTTGTGCAACCATCACCACTAGGGCTTGTCTTTCTTAAACAAAGCTCTCTAGCTGATAACCAGGATGTGGATACAAATGCATTTGTTAATAATGCATCCTAAGTCTTATATTTTTTTCATAGATAAAGTATCTAAGATTCTGTATTTCTTTCTAGAGTTCTGCACATTTGAATTAGCTGAATTACAATATAGTGACTTAGAGCCGAACTTACTGGTTTAAGTTTTGGATTTCCCACTAGCTTATGTGTGTGTGACCTTGGACAAATTACCTAAACTTTTTTTGTCTTAGTATTCACATCTTAAAAGAGGGGTCATGGTAATAATATTTGTCTTAGAGACTTGGAGTGATTAAGTGAATGAAGGGTGTCTTGCACATGGTAGTTACAATATAAGTATTAGGTGTTGTTTTTATTCTTAGAAATAATGTCTTCAAAGTCTCCTCCCTGATGCACTGAATGTGCTGTGAGAGCACAGATTTCATCAGTTTTGTCTACTGTTAGCTATGTTCCTTGCAAATACCTCAAATGGGCCTATAGTTCAACCCACCTCTCCTTTTTTCCTTGAAAAAAACTTTCCTTTTTTGTTTATTTGCACATGAACTTATTTGAGTAAGAGTTAATGGATAACTCCTATTTCATGAACTTTTATTTATTTATTTCTCCTTTCAGCATTTTTCCTTATTTTTCTTTCTTGCATGGTGGGGCTTTATCTTAAAGTTTTAGTGAATTTTGGAAGAAAACACTTCCCTTTTGGAAGAAAACACTTCCCTTTTTGATTTTCAGAGGGGAGTGATCCAAGAGAAAGGCTAGGGTACTTAGAGCCTCCCAACAGTTCATTTTAACAGAGAGTCCTTGACTTTGCCAGGGAAAATCTGGAGCTCTACAGTGGGAAAGCTGTCAATTTGCCGTTAGGAGACGCTATTTGTCAGGATTATTCTAGGAGAAAAGGCAGTGACGACACAGCAGGAAATTGGGTAATATCAAGTTACTGAAATCAGACGGTCCAGTTTTCAATTGCAAAGCCAGCAACGTCTTGAGTTCTCCTCCCTGGGAGCTTCTTTATAACTTGGAGTATACACAGAGGTTTCTAATTTCTTAAAAATTTCATTTTCAGGCAATTTCTGCAAGAACCATTTACTTCCAGGGAACCAGTGGAATTTGATTTGAAGGTATGTACTTAACACCTTTCCCCCACGCTGGGGCGGGGGGGGGGGGTCTTACACTCCAGCCTTTCCCTTCCTTCATGTCATAGAAACTTGCAAAAATTCTTATTTTCAGTGATGACACTATTTCTGCTTGGATTTATTAGCTGGTCCAGGGAAAATGAAAGTTTTAAAAGCTCTAGGAAGGCTCCGACATAGACTTTTATTGGCAGAAATCTGCTAATCTACAAACAAGAGACAAAGTCTGGCAGACTCACCCAAACTAGAGATTTAGAATTTTCAACAAACTTCAAGGCAAATGTATGATGTGTTAGAATAGGAAGATGTCTTCAAGAAACCAATCATTTTGTTTCTAGTATCAAAGGACTGCTAGAAGGGAAGACCTCATGGATAGTAATAAAAGTAATATATATTTATTGCATAAAATTTGAGAAACTTGGACAGTTGCCCAGAAGAAAATTTATGTTATCTGTAATTACACCACCTAGATATAACTATACTTGTTTTTGATGGTTTGTTTTTTCCTGTATTTTCTTTCCTTTAGAAAGTAGTTTCTCATTGCTAAATAGCCAAGTCTTGCATAGTGGATATATACTTCAAGTTCTTATAGAATGAATAATATTACATTGAAAATCAATTTGATCAATTTTTTGCTCCTCTGATTAAAATGAAATTTACTGTAGAAAATACCACAGTTTATGAACTGGTCATGTTGAAATACTGACTTAGGTTAACTTGGACTTCCTACATTGATTTCAGCAACTCTTGTCTAAAACCTCCCTTTATTTCCGGTGTATAGGATTACGGCTTCTCTTTCTGCGGAATCCAGGGCTGCCCTGTTATGGTTAGCAAGTTTACTTCATTGTTCTTGGGTTGGTAGACACTTCAGAAATATAATCCCAGATTTATTTCTAAAATGTAGGGCATAAATCTAAGTGCTATTTCTGCCATTTGGTGGGAGTGAATTTAAGAGCTTCAACTAGAAGAAGAGCTTCAACAGGAGAAATTGTGCTGATCTTCCCTTTTGACTAACTCTCATAGGACACATTTTGATTCAGAGTAATCAGGGTAAATAAGCTCCTATAAAAGCTCCCTCTAGACCTTTTAAAGGATTAGCATATAAGCGTTGGGGTCGAGTTTTCTGGGCTATTGGTTATTGAAGTAACTTCGCAATAATTTTTACTTTTCAGTATTTTTAGCAAAGTCTAGTGCCTAGAACAAAGGAGAACGGAAGTGGGTGAAGGCCTGGGAAGCTGAGGTGCCATTAACTCTCTAACGTGTTGCCCCACCTCTCCGTCTCTTTCAGAATGGCCATGGCTTCCAGTTCAGGTAATAATGGTAGAGAGAACTTTCGCGAGAGGCTAATGATTATTGATTCAAACCTGGGAACTCATGATGTGAAACGACTAAAGTTTCTCTGCCGAGACTTCATCTTCCAAAAGAAGCTGGAGGTGTCCAAGTCAGCTTTGGATATTTTTAATCATCTCTTGGTAGAGGATCTGCTGAGTGAGGCAGACCCCTCTCTCCTAGCAGAGCTGCTCTATATCATGAAGCAGAACCTACTGCTGAAGCATCTCAACTACACCAAAGAGCAAGTGAAGAATATGCTGTCCAAGCAAAGGAAGGTCTCTCTGTTCAGGTGAGGAGGGGTCTGTGATCAGGATAGGAGGGTTTTCCATTCAATGGTTCATTCAGGCCATCAGGCTTTGAAAGGAGGCTGGGATTAAGATCTTTTTCTTATTTATCTCCTTGGATGATATAGTGATTCTATGCTAGGAGATTTCTCAGCTCTCGGTGGTAATAATATGAGAGGTTGGACCTCTCTGGGCCTGGCACTGGCTTCCCTTAGTTTTGTTTCTCACTACCAAGGGAAGCCCACTCAGCATAGCAGGGTCTGTGCTTTACTCTTTCCAAGCTTCCACTCTCAGACAGTCCTTTCTCTTATGAGCTACTGGGTGTGTCTGTCTGTATCCAGTGATTTGAGAAAAGAGGAACACATACCTGGAATCCAATAAGCAAAGTGAAAAAGGAGATGTGGTGAACTTATTATACATCAAGTTGACAACGCACTGTAGAATTGTATGCCTGAAACCTATGTAATCCTTGCTAACAGATGTCACCCCAATAAGTCTAACAATAAAAATGAATAAACTGAAAAAAAGAAAAAGAAAAAGGAGATGTGTCTCTGAGGTAAGAAGGAACATCATTTATGCCATCTTTATGTTTAGTTACATTTTTGGGTGAAACCCAGAGAAGTAAAATATAGGCCTCAGGCCTATCATGATCTAGATCTTAGACAACACTGTTTCAAATGGTCAACTGATGTAGTATCTACAGAGCACCTCATAGACAGAGAACCTCACAAGGAGAAGCCTTTGAAGTGTCATGTTACCTAATCACCTGGGCAATTATGTCTTTCAGGCCTTGACACTCAAACTGGCTCCCAAAACCTGAGCTATCCTTGGGTCAGTGAGGGCACTCTCGCAATTATTATTTCCACTCTGCTGCTTAAATAACTGAGGAATGGTCTCTGACATTTAGCAGTGTTAGTGTGTGAATAAAATATTAAGTTTTTCCGGTTGTCTATGAAATGACTTTCTAGAAGTTGAGGTAGTTTCCTTTACATTGACTGGCATCAAGTTCTCTCTGATAAGGTCCTATGAGCCGGAATTCCACGAGTGGAGTCAGGAAATGGGAGGGCATGTGAAAATTGTGTTTTGCACCTTCCTCACACTGGACTTGGAACCCAAATGCTTACTGGGTAATCTTAACAGGTCACTTTGAAAGTCAAACTTTTCGTTTTTGAATCTGTAAAATGGGATTAATAATTGTCTTCTCACGGGGATGTGATCATTTACATGAGAGAAAATGTTTGTAAAAGCACTTGATATACTGTGCCGTCCCCTGCAAGTGTGAGGCTTCATTTGTCTCTTTGCTGTATGTCTTAGAAAACTGCTCTACAAACTGTCAGAAAACATCGACTCAGAGACCTTACAGAGCATGATGTTCCTTAGGGGGGAATCGATGTCAAACATGGTGAGTGTATCATCAGAATGGGGTCTTTGTGAGCATTAACGTCATCGGTGTTTGGGAAGATGCTGGAAAGAGTTTTTAAGAAGGTTTATTTTTTGCAGGAGACAGTATTATACAAAGGTTAGGAACGTCAACTTTTGCATCTAAATGACCTGGATTCTAATCCTGGTTCTGTGACCAACTCTTCCATACGAGAGGCGAGTGACTGAGCATTTCTGAGTCTCCATCTTCTCATGTGTTTAAGTGTGGACAACCACATTACTTCTTTCCAGGACTATTGAGAGGATTAGAGGAAACAATGTACATAAAGCATTAGCACAGGGCCTTTATTTAACACACAGTAACTATACAGTAAATGATTAATTGCTATTGGCATCCACTGTGTTTTATGATACAGAAATGTTCAGGGCACAACAAAGAAATGAGGAGGTAGAGGATAATAGCAGAGTGGGAATTAGTTCTTCATTGTCTACATTAATTGTGGTGTCTGAAGGAGCTGATTGTCCTTTTCAGTCGACTTTTGCAGTGTTTCGCATGTAAGGTTTCTGTGAAAATCAAATGAGGCAAATGTTTGAGGATGTGCTTTGTGAAGGACCCATACAGGTGCTTTGAACTAACAGCAATGTTTTTAATATTAATATAATGCTGTTTGCTAATATTCTCACTGTATTGGTCACACTTAAGGGTGGGGAAATAGCTGCATGTCTCTCTTCTAAGCCTCAAAACTTTATATGTGTATTTTTCACTCTGTCTAATAATAGCTTGTGACAAGCAAGTTAGTTAATTTGGAAAGGGGCCGATTTTCAAATTTTGCCCTAGAACATTACTTTGATTGTGTTATTCAACTGCTATTTTTATTAGGTTTTAAGTTATTTAATGTTTGATAATACACACCCAAAATAACAGATAGCAAGTGTGGAAGTTATGAAATGTAGCACTAAGTGGACAGCCATGAATTCCCCCATCCAACTTATGAATGAAAACCTCACCAACCCTCATGAGCCTGCATGTGTAGCCTCATTGTATTCTCCCCAGATCAACTGATATTATTGACAAACACATTTTTTTTCCTTAGAAAAATCACTGAGAAATGGAAAGGTATTTTACAGGTGGTAGGTCAAACAAACGAGGACAATGTTAGTAATTCATTACACAGGTTTCCTGGTGTCAGACCTGTAGCAGGTTAGTCCTATTTTGGCCACAGTCTTTGAATATTTTATTTTCCCTTTTCAGAGCTCCCAGGGATTTTAGCCTCCTATGTCCTTTTTGGCATTTATTTTTTTTTTTAATTAAAAAAATATTTTTATTGAAATATAGCTAACATACAATATTATGTTTCAGATGTACACCATAGTTATTCAACCTTTATATGCCTAAAGAAGTGATCACCGTGATAAGTCCATCTGACACCATAACATGCTATCCCTATGCTCCCTATGCTGTACGTTACATCCCCATAACTTATTTATTTTATACCTGGCAATTTGAACCTCTCTTAGTCTCCTTCAACTTTCTCCCCTTTTTAAAATTATTCAATTACAGTTGACATTTAGTATTTTATATTAATTTCTGGTATATAGCATAATGGTTAGACATTGATATAATTTAAGAAGTGATCCTTCTAACTTGTCTAGTACCCACCTGGCACTATACATAGTTATTACCATGTTATTGACTATATTCCCTGTGCTTTACTTTAGGTCCCTGTGACTATTTTGTAACTATCAATTTGTAATTCTTAATGCCTTCACCTTTTTCACCCTCCCCCCAACCTCACTCCCATCTATCACCCCAATAAATCTGGTACCCATCTGACACTATACATAGTTATTATAATATTATTGACTATATTCCTTAAGCTATACCTTACATCTCCATGACTACTTTGTAAAAAACAATTTGTATTTCTTAATCCCTTCCCTTTTTCACCCAGTCCCCCATCCTATCTGGCAACCATCAGGATGTTCTCTGTATCTACCTTTGTTTCTGTTTTGTTTATTTTATTTTTTAGGTTCCAAGTATAAGCAAAATCACATTCCATCTGTTTTTCTCTGTCTGACATGCTCCATTCAGCACAGTGCCCTCCAAGTCCGTCCATACTGTTGCAGATGGCAAGAACCCTTTCCCATCCATGGCTGAACAATATTCCATAGTTTATATGTACCTCTGCTTTATCCATTCATTCATCAACAGACACCCACGCTGCCTCCACATCTTGGCTATTGTAAAGAATGCTGCAATGAACATACAGATGTACAAATCCCCTCAAAGTAGTGTTTTGGGTTTCTTAGGATAAATGCCCAGAAGTGGCATTACTGGGTCCTTTTTTGTCTCTTGTTATAACCTTTGTTTTAAAGTCAGTTTTGTCTGGTATAAAAATTGCTACCCAGCTTTGTTTTATGTTTGTTTTGTTTTTCATTTTCATGAAATAACTTTTTCCATTCCTTTACTTCAGCTTCATGTGTCTTTAGATCTGAAGTTAGTCTCTTGTAGGTGGGATATGTAAGGGTCTTGTTTTCTTATCCATTCAGCCACCTTATCTTTTGATTGGAAGCATTTAATCTATTTACATTTAAAGTAATTATTGATAGATATGTATTTATTGTCATTTTATTATTCATACTTTGATTTTTACCCCCTTCTTTTCTTAAAGAGGTCCCTCTAAGATGCCTTGTAATTTTGGTTTAGTGTTGATGAACTCCTTTACCTTTTTCTTGCCTGAGAAGCTCTTTATCTGTTTTTTAATTATAAATAGTAGATTTGCTGGGTAGAGGGATCTTGATTGTAGGTCCTTACTTTTCATCACTTTGAATATTTCTGGTCAGTCCCTTCTGGCTTGCAAAGTTTCTGTTAAGAAATCAGCTGATAGTCTTGTGGGAGCTCCCTTGTAGGTAACTAACTGCTTTTCTCTTACCACTTTTAGAATTCTTTCTTTGTCTTTAAGCTTTGGCATTTTAATTATAATATATCTTAGGGTGGGCCTCTTTAGGTTCATATTGGTTGAAATGCTCTGTACTTCCTGGGTTTGTATGTCTAATTTCTTTGCCAGGTTAAGGAATTTTTCTGTCATTATTTTTCTTCAAATAGGTTTTTAATTCCTTGCTCTCTCTCTTTCTGGTACTTTTATGATGAGAATATTGGTATGCTTGATGTTGTCCAAGAGGTTCCTTAAACTATCTTCATTTCTTAAAATTCTCTTCTCTGTGTTTGCTGTTTTGGGTATTTTCTGCTACCTTCTCTTTTATTTATTTTAATTTTTATTTTTGGGGGGCTGGGCTCCCCAAGAAGCTAGCATATTTGTTGATGTTTATTCAAGTCCCTTAGGTCTGGCAGATTTCTTGGTCTCATTTCTTGTGAGGAAAGGAAGCCCAGCCAAGGCAATACAAGCAGTTACCAGGTACAGGATATTGTCAGTTCCCCCCCATCCTTCAAATGCACTGGGAGGTCATTGTCTGCCTGGAAGAGTTTCTGTTGCTCAGCCATTTGGTTCTCAAAGCAGTTCTGGGCAGTTGAGCTGAAGGAGTGAATCAGTGCCCGGGAAACCTGCAGGGCCTTCATTTTGTGTCCTCTTTGGCTGGTGTCACCTCCCCTCTCCCACTACCTTCTCTTTTAAATTACTGATTTGAACCTCTGCTTTATCTAATCTACTATTGATTCCCTCTAATGTATTTTTAATTTCAGTTCTTGTATATTTCATTGCTGACTGGACTGGTTCTTTTTATGTTTTTTAGCTCTATTTTTATATTTCCTATCTCTTTGTTGAAGTTCTCTCTGAGATTATTGAGCATCCTCAGAACCAGTGTTTTGAACTTTGTATCTAGTAGATTGCTTAGTTCTTTTTTTGGAGAATTGTTCTGTTCTTTTATTTGGGACACATTTCTGTGTCTCCCTATTTTGGCTACCTATCTTTATGTTTGTTTCTGTGTATGAGGTAGGGCTGCTATATCTCCTGGTCTTACTAGAGTGACCTTATGTAGTAGGTGTCCTGTGGAGCCCAGTGGTGCAGTCTTTCTGGTCACCTGAGTTGGGTACTCCAGGTGTGTTCCTTGTGTGTACCCTCCAATTGTAGTTGAGCTTTGGTTGCTGTTTGCATGTCAGTGGAAGGAATTGACCTTTGGGCTGATTGGTGAGGACTATCTATGACTACAGTGGAGGAACTGTTGTGCAAGGGCTGACCCTATTGAGCAGGGTCCACTTTTGTAGGGCTCTGGTGCCTGCCTAGTGTGCCCTTTGGGTGTGTTGTTCCCGGAGGTGGCTGGGTGATGCTCTGGCTGGGTCTGAAGCTGGCTACTGGTTGTGCTAGCCTGGGGGCCTCCTGCGAGGGGCCCCACCACAGGCCAACTTCAGCCGCAGCCTGGGACCTGCCTGGGGCCACCTGGCATGAGCCACAAAGGAATCCACAGATGTCTACTGTTTATGCTAGGCTTGAAGATGCCTTGAGAGGCCAAGCCACAAACTGAGGTGGGCTGTCACTAGTGCTGAGCTTAGGGCTGCTTAGCCAGAGGTACGGGACATGCCAAAATCAGATGCTGCTTATTTGGGTTTAGTGAACCTTTGAGAGATTTTAGGAAAGTCTGTAGCATGAGCCAAGACAAGCCATTTATATGGAAAAACCACCAAAAGCTGCTTGGGTGGACCCAAAATTTGGGTGGGGCAGGGTCTCAGGGAATCAAGGCAAATGAACAGTTTTAGCCAGGTTGATGGAGACTCAGATATGGTGACCACTTGCATCTGCATGCTGGGAGGGTGGGGGAGGACTCAACAAAGAAACAGTGACTTCAGCCAGCTCCTTCATTTGGGAGAAAGTTGCTCCTTCAACCCTTGCTTTGCAGCCAGACAATTCAGTTCCTTCCCATATGTCCCTGGCACCCTTCAAGCTGCTGCCCCAGCACTGGAGTTCAGAGGGAATGAGTCTGTCATTGAGTAAATCCATGTATGGGTACTTTAAGAGAAGCATTTGGGACTGCAGCTGCCTTCATCGCTCAGCCACAAATTTCTCTGGGGAGGCTAGTGTGGGGCTGGGACCCCTCATTCCTACAGAGGTACCTCCTCAGATAAGATACATCTCCTGATTTTTAATGGTCATACATGGATAAAGGACTAGCCCATTTTGTGTCTCTGCTCATTTTACCAGCCTCGAGGTGGCTTCTTCTGCATGTGCTTAGTTGTAGGGCTTTGGTTCAGCTAGACTTCAGGTGATTCTCAGTGATGACTGTCTGTAGTTTAGTTGTATTTTTGATAGGGTCATAAGAGGAGGTAAGCACAGTGTTTACCTACTCCACCATCTTGACTGAATATCCCCTCTTGTGTCCTTTGATTGGCCATATCTTGAGGTTCCTTTCTCCCAAGGCTTTGTGGTGGGCTCCATGAGCATGGGGACCGAGCCTTATTCATTGCTACAGTCCCCAAACCTTGCAGAATATATCAAAATGGTGTGCTCTGAATAAAAGCATGAATGAATGGATGATGCAATCTTTCCCCTTCTCTTTCCTTCAGAGAAAATGGCCTGAACACTTTCTGTTTATGTACATTTATAATAACTGGGATGATTAGCAGGATGAACTAAACCACCATGATGGAGATATACAAAGATAAAACATTCTCATAGCTGTTTTCCCTTGTCAGAATCTATTTATTTTCTTCCTTAACCTCTGGAAGTTCTGATATCTTTCTGGTTTTGCTTTTTACCAAACTCTTTTCCTTTCTATCTTATAAGTACAGAAAATGACACAAAACAAACATACAACTTAATGAATTATTATAAAGCTGGCTAATATCCTTGAAACCACCATCCAGGTAAAAAAATTGAATTTTTCCAACCACTCCAGAAACCCCTCCACTTGCCTAGTCATGGTCCCTTCCCACCCCCTAGAAATAACCACTGTACTGGCTTTTATTAGTACCATGTTCTTATGTTTCTTTACGGCTTTATCACTTACCTGTGCATCTCTAGACTTCAATTTAGTCTTGACTAGTTTTTCTTTTGAGTAGCTTTTAATCCATAGGTTAAACTTCCCTCCCCCCATCACTTTATTTTTAAAATTTATCTGTTGAAGATCCCCCAGATAACTGGGACATAGAATTTCCCCCAGTCTAGGTTTTGTTGATCGCGTGTGCTTGATACAGTTCAGCATGCTCCTCTGTCTTCTGCATTTCCTATAAATTGGCAGCTGGATTCAGGGGTTTTGTCAAACTCAGGTTAGAGCTCTTAGGTAAGCCTATAGTAGTCTTGTGTTGCATTCTTTTATTGAGAGGTACACAATTCTTGGTTTTCTCTCTTTTTTTGGTATTAGCAACTGTTGATATTCAACAGTTTTATGTATTGATTCTCTGGAGGTTGCAAAATGGAGATACTCAAATTCTATGATTTTGTTTTTCCTTCATCTACTATTTGGTCACTTGGTGATATACTTTATATATACATCCTTGATTCTTTATTTTAAATAAAAGTGTTCAAAATAATTGACTGGTTTTCTGTCATTCTCTGAAAGTGACCCATTATAAAAAAATACATAAATTTTAACTCATGGATTTAAATATATTTGATGGGTTTCAATCCATGGCAATTACTCTTCTTACTGAAGTTCAAATTGTTCCATTTTTACCCAGGGTAGTCTCTTCAAGTCAGTTCCTGAGTCCTTTGACATAACTTTAGTAGTCTTTGGTAGCTTTCTTGGTATGACAAGATGTCATAGGTTCATTTTGTACATTTACTGCACAGACCTTGAATCTGTCATTTTTTCAAAAAGCCCTGGTTCCTTTTCATGAGAAATGTTATTTTAAGACTACATAGTAGATGCTGAAGATGCTCATGGCTTCGAAGTTTTTGTTTGTTTGTTTGTTTTTAAGCATAGTGTTAGAAAATGTGTATGTGTGTGTGTGTCTTTTTTTGTTTTAATATAAAATCTTCTTAAATTCATACTGCTATTTTTGTCAAGCTCACGTTTTTAAATTAACCTCTTCTATATTATATCTGTATTTTCCTTTTTTCTACTGAGAATCCCAGTCTTCATATCACAGGGGATGATAGAATTAGTTACATGATTATTTATTTTATCTCACATTACACCTACAACACTCTCAGAATATCTGTATTAATGATTCTATCACCAATATAAGTATTCACATCCATTGAAATGTTTATTTTGCTTGTATTATACTAATTGTTTCCCCATTTGTTTTTAGTGTTAAAGTATATCTACATTGTCAGAGTATAGCCACTATTTAAAATTTTTTTAAATTTTATTTATTTTATTTTTATACTCTCTTTTAATTTTATTTTAGTATTCTTTTTACTAGTAAAGATGTATGTGTGTGGAAACTGAGAACACCATACAAACATCATTTTTTCCCTCTAGATTTGCAACCATATAAATTTAGAACCCTTCTTTTTTGGCTGAGGGGCGTTCAGGCCCTCCTCTACTGGCTAACAAAGTATTTATTTCTGTGATAAATGTTTTGCAATTGCAATAGCAGATAATGCAGCCTTATTAAGCTCTGGTATGAGAAATCATCTGAGAAACTCATATATATATATATACACACACACACACACACACACACACACACACAGTAGTCCCCCCCCCCCCCATCTATGGTTTTGCTTTCCATCATTTTAGTTAGCCCTGGTCAACTGCAGTCTGAAAATATTAAATGGAAAATTCCAGAAATAAACAATCCATAAATTTTAAATTGCATGCTATTCTGAGTAGTGTAATGAAATCTGTCACTGGGCCACTCTATCCAGCCCAGAAATAAATAATTGCTTTGTCCAGTGTCTCCACACTGTATGTACAGCATAATGAGATATTTTGATAAAGACCATATTTGTATAACTTTTATTATAGTATAATTGTTCTATTTATATAACTATTACAGAGAATTGTTCTATTTCATTATTAATTGTTGTTCATCTCTACTGTGCCTAATTTAAAAGTTAAACTTCATTGTAAGTATGTATGTGTAAGAAAAAACAGCATACATATATAGGGTTTGGTAATATTTGAGGTTTCAGTCATCCGATGAGGATCTTGGAACATATTGCCTTGAAGATAAGGGGGAACTACCATATAACACACACACACACACACACACACACACACACACACGCACCCTAAGGTTCCACAATAAAATAAACCAGGGAGTTTGTTTCAGATAATTTTTTAATATGCTTTGTTACAAAGCAATTACATAATCAAGTGACAGAATTTACCTTGAATGCAGAACTTCTCAACATTAGAGGAGATTTCTATAGTTTGAAAAGTTCTCCAGGATATTCTGTTAATATTCTCTCCCAGTTTTGGGCATCTTCTTACAATGTTGCCAGTCTCTGGGTTTATAAAAGAAATGAGATCACTTTCTCACTTTCTATTGTTACCCCTCTCCGTATGTCATGGGCAGTAGTCCTTACTTCTCACAGTGGGGTAGGGGGTGAGGAGAAGATTTATAAAAGGAGTCTCTGATATGCACAATACCAAGCCATGATTTTCCACTGAGAAAAGCTGGGGATTTCTTCCTGCGGGGTTTCCCCAGGTCCTAGACCTCTGCTTGAAAGTATCTGTGGCTACAGAAACATTTTTATGGTCAGGAACATTCCAAACACTTCTTCCCTGTTAAACTAGTTTTTAAATCATCAAAAGCCCATGATCAAGTAATTAAATGATTTTATAGTTTTCTCACCCAATCCAGCAGTAAAAAGAGAAATCACTGTGTTCAGCTGTGGCACAGAGCTGTGGAATTACCTGTTCTAATTCAGGAAAACTGCACTTCCTTCTTGGCTTACAAATTATTTCAGCTTTATTCTTAAGGGGATCTAATTCTTCACATCAGAAATGTGGCAGAGTTACACACCTTAGATGATGCAGGTTGATCTCTGTGGGACTTTGGGAACAGGCCAGCCTTCTGAAGTGTGTAAAAGACAGTTTCTACGCCACTTGGATGAGTTTCCATACCAGGGCTTAACAAGGCTGTGTTATCTACAATTGCACTTGCAAAAGATTTATCACAGAAATAAATTCATTACCAGCCAGTGGAGGGGGGCCTGAACAACCCTCAGAAAAAAGGAAGGGTTCCAACAAAAAATGACCTTATTACAGTATTCTTAGTTTCTTCTTTGATAGCTTTCATGCAAACTTGCAGCACTATAGCTGCCTTCAGACATCCTGAGAGACCCAAATAACTGTCAGGAAATCATTTCTCAGTGTAACATTCAACATAGAGCAGTGGCTATAAAGGAAACCACACCCAAATCTACTAGATTTTTAACAAGGAAGTAGAGTGAAAATAACTTTCATATACTTCCTGATAGTATTTGCCAGGGTGGTGGTCTTTTATTTTAAAATTTATTTTTAATTATATTTGACATTAAATGTTATATTAGTTTTAGGTGTACAACATAGTGATTCAACATGTATATACCTTATCGAGTGATCTGTCACGGTGGTGTTCTAAAACTAGAATAGTGTACAGACTCCATTTAAAGTGTGTGTGTGTGTGTGTGTGTGTGTGTGTGTGTATGGAAGGTGCCATTTATTAAACACCTGATAAACTTTCTACAAGGTATAATGACTCTCCATCATTACTTCTGGAATCATATCTTTGCCCTTTTGCTTTCTCCTGCTAGGATGCTGCCAAGACAGAAGTTTCTGGGCTCCTGAGCCACTCTCCTTGCTCGAGCCTGCTCCTACCTCTTTGGAGTGTACTTTTTTTTCAATAAACTATCTCTTTGTTTCACCACTTTAAAACAAAACAAAACAAAACAAAGATAGAAGTTTCTGTTTTGAGGTTCAGAGACAGCTCATTTGCTGTCTCTGCCTCATAACCTACCTGTGTAGGTGTTCCTCAAAACCCATTCGCCCGGCTGATTAGTTCTGCATGAATCTTCCTTCTCTCCCTACTCTCTCCTGCTTTATTCCCTGGCCAACGTCTGGATGTGCTGGGGCTGCAGATGGGGGCACACACACTTTTTTACCTCTTTGGTTTTCCTACCTGTGTCTGGGATTTCTTGAAAATTTATATATCTTTTTTGAACAGATGAGTTTGTAACTTTGGCCTTTCCCTTAGTTGTTGGTATTTTGAGTGCCTTCTTTGAACACACACACACACACACACACACACACTCTAAATTAACACTTTCTCATTCTTATGGTACTGCTCTAACTTCCTCCTTCCTGTTACAGCCAAACTCGGGACAATAGTCTGCACATACTCTTTCTCCACTAGTTTAACTCTTGGTCACATTACAGTGCATGGCAATATGGCTTCAGCTTCCATCACTCCAGTGAAACTATTCTTGCTGAAGCTACCACGAACCCCTGCATAACCAGATTTTTAGTTTCTCATCCTTTTCCCCATATGGTTTTCTTCGCCTGGAATGTTCTTTTCCATGTTGGCAGTGAAGGCATAGTCATCCTTCAAGATGCAATTCAAGTATTACCTCCCACGTGCAGCTTGTGTGAAGCCTGTTATGTGGAATAGGAGAGTGATAAATAAATGAGTGATATCACCATTTGAAGTCATCTTTGACTCTTCCTTTATTTCATCATCCATTTCCAACTGATCTCCAAAACTCACTAGATTGTAGTGCAGAAAGGTTCTCAAATCCAATGCCTCCTCTGCATTTCCACCATTAGCTTTAGACCAGGTTTTGATCACCTCTTCACCAGTATTTAATCTCCCTGCCAATATTTTTTCTGGAATCCCTTTCTGCCTCCAACCTATCCCCAAGACTTTTATTGAAAAACAAATCTGGTCCTGTTACTATTCTTAAGACTACAACTGTCACCCCTTGACCTATGGGACACTGGCCCAGATTCCTCATGTGTGTGTGTTCCTTCATAGTCTGGTATCAGCCCACTGCTCCAGCCGTGACCTAGCTCTCACTCAGGGTTTGTACACAAGCCTCCTTCTCAGTATTCCTGAGCAGACTGCCCTTTTTTTTTTTTTTTTTTGCTTTTTGGTATGTGGGTAGCTCCCTGGCCGGGAATCGAACCCAGGCCGCAGTGCTGACAGCACCGAAGCCTTAAGCCACTACACCACCAGGGAACTCCCTGCCCTTTTCAATTGTTCAACTGTTCCACTTGGAGGCCTTGTCCCCAGTTCCCACTCTGCTGATGCTTCTGTATATGAGGGCTGTCTAGAAAAAATCCAGCTGTTGTTAATATAACGAGAATGGTTTTGCAGCTGGATACTTTCCAGACAGCCCTGGTACAGTTAGATAGTGTTCAGATATTCATTTTCTGAGGAATTTCTCTTTTCTGAGGGTTGTAATATAATTTTGTTTTTATAAATTTTTTCATAACCAGCTTAACTCATTGAGAAGACCTAATCATGGAAAAGATTATGGTGCTTTCTATCCCATATGTAATTTAGTGTTAAAATAATTACTAGCCAATTTGCAGTTTTTCCCAGGAGTAAGATTTTTTTTCTCTTGAAATATCAAATATAAAATTCTTTCAAAACATTTTATGCTCATTTTCTTGGTGCCTCTGATTTGCTGCCTCCCCAGTCTGTTATATCATCTACAGCTGTGAGTTAGAAGCAGTAAAGCCCAATGGTTAATAAGAGAGACTTTCACATCAAACTCTGCCACTTATTGGCTTTGTGACCTTGGACAAGTTATTGAACCTCTCTGTGACTCAGTTGTTTAATTTTTAAAATGGAGATTATAATACTATTTACCTCATGGGATTGTTTTTGAGGTTAATATACAGCAAGCACTGACCGGCATGTAGATATTTACAGAGGGTGCCAGAAAAATGCATACACATTTTAGAAAGGAAAAAAATTGTAATGCTCAACATATACCAATAACAAAAGATGAATACAAGTCATGTTTGACTTCTGCAATTACAAGAGGTGCTCAGAGTGGTTACCATCAGTATTTATGTAATATATAGATAACACCTCTTAAAACGTGTACACATTTTTTTCGCACCCTGGTATATATTTGGAGACTAGTATTATTAATATAGGTTGTATAGAGATTTACTTGGTAATGCCTCTTCCCCCAGTGGCCACATGACTGGATTATCAGTAGATAAGTAAATATGATTCCACTGATTCTCTTTCAGAGCTCTATAAGTTTCCTGGAACGTCTGGAGAAACAAGGTGTAATTGATGAAAATAATCTGAAAATACTGGAGGATCTCTGCAAAAAAGTTGCGCCTCATCTTATAAAAAAGATAGAAAAATATAAAAAAAAGAAAGGTAACTAACTTTTAAAAAAATACTTTTTTATTGTTAAATGTACTGGGGTGACATTGATTAGTAAAAGTTATATAGGTTCCATGTGTACAATTCTACAATACATCATCTATGTGTTGTGTTATGTGTTCATCACCCAGAGTCAGTTCTATGTCCATCAGAAAGGTAACTAACCTATGCTTGCTTGCACCAGACAATGAGAATTCTTAAACTAATTGGTCATGTATGACGTTTGCTCATCACTCTGATAATATTCCCTTGGAAAAGCCAGAACTCTTCCACATTTATTTTTTTCAACACATACTTATTGACTATTTATAGTATATTTTGTACCAGACACACTTTTAGGAGCTCCTGTTGGGAACTTATGTCCTAGTTGGGGAAAGTAGTTTTAGACAAATTTTCTCATTTTAATATGGAAGTGAGAGTATAGGAAGTCATTTTGAGTGAAATAACATAAAAAAGAAGGAGGCAAAATAGCATAGGGATTAAGAGTGGCATCTTTGGAATCAGACTGCCAAGACTGTTTAGTGGTGCAGTGAGTGGCCCTTTCCTTAGTATTTCTATGTCTCACTTTCCCTATCTATAAAGTGGAGATAATGATAATACTTACCTCCTGGGTTGTTTTTGAGGATAAGAATTTTATAATTTCTATACAATGCATGTCTGCCACATAGTAAAGCATTCAATACATGTGCTATGTATTCTCTGAAATTACTATCAGAGAAGAATTTTATTATTATTTTTCAGTCTGTCTCATAAAGGTCGTATTGCTGGGGTATTATAGAGGTAATAGCACATGGTTGAAATCAAACCTGATTCCCTCATCATGTATCAATATGCTAAAATTTGTGTTTGTCTGAGTCTATTTCTCCATTGTTAAATAGGAGCTATAAATAAAAACTCATGAATATATTCAGGAAGCTTTTATGCTACATTTATACTTTAGTTCAGTTAGTCAATCTAGTGTGCAAATTTCTCTAGTTAAAAATGAAATGCCACAGTTAGTTTTTGTACCATAAGATGAACTCTGGAACAAAATATATTGTTGTTAAATTGATAAAATATCATAACTAAAGCAATGAATAAATGCATAATTTAAGTAAAAGTTACCAATAATAAAAACAGGTCTTCCAACCATCAGGGAACCAAGTGAGAAAAAAACAGGAAGTTGATGTTGAAAGCTTAATTGGAATTAATCCTCACTTGAACTCTGATCAATGAGATTTTGGTTTTAATCACATTGCCCATTTCCTGTAATACAGTAGCCCACACAAAGTAAACACAGGGCAAGTGGTCAGGTTATTATTGGATATTTGAACTCTGCAGAAGGCACTTTAGTTTTTTGTTTTGTTTTGTTTGTTTGTTTCTTCTTCTTTTTTTTTTTTTTTTTTTTTGCTTTTTGGTATGTGGGTAGCTAGCTTCCTGGCTGGGAATCGAACCCAGGCCGCAGCGCTGACAGTGCCAGCGCCGAAGCCTTAAGCCACTACACCATCAGGGAACTCCCCACTTATAAATGCCACTGTGGGTTTCTAAGACCAAACTTTATTTCAGAAGAAGAATTTTAATTTTTCTTTTCTACATCCTACTTGCTGTGTGACCTACTTTGGATGTTGAAAGAAATACTCTTGTTTACCTGTACTACTATCACCCCAGCACTTCTGGAACACTTCTGACCCCAGATGTGTGGGTTTTTCCATGCCAAGCACTTCTCCAGTTATCTGGGGACACCAACTTGGGTGTCCTACATTTAACTCAGTTCTGACACTAACCAGAGTTAATACAGGTGGCAGACCCTAACTAAATTAGGTTAAAGACTCAGTCCCCCAAGGCTGCCCCACTTCAGATACCAATTGCAAATAGTGTGTCCCCAGATTACCCACAGCTCCTACCTGACTTGGCCGCATGACCCCCTTCTTGGGTTCAAATTTCCTAGAATGTCTCACAGAACTCAGGAAGACAGTTTATTTACTAGATTACTGGCTTATTATATTATAAAAGGATATAACTTAGGAACAGCCAAATGGAAGAGATGCATAAGGTAAGTTATGGAGCTTCCATGCGCTCTCTGTACAGTTCAACACCCCTGCACCTCCTCATTTTCACTAGCCCAGAAACTCAGAACACTTTCAGTTAGGTGTTATTTTTTTTAATAAAGGCTTCATATGTAGGTATGATTGATTAAATTATTGGTCATTAAGATAAATTCAACTTCTAGCTCTTTTCCCCTTCCTACAGGTCTGAGAGTCAGGCTGTAAGTTCCTCTGATCACTGGGTTGGTTCCCCTGGCAACCAGCCCCCATCCTGAGGCTAATCAGGAGACCCTGCCCACCATCACCAGCTATCTCATTAGCATATAAAAGACACATCACTTCAGAGATTCCAAGGGTTTTAGGAATTCTGTGCCAGGAAAGGAAGCAGAGACCAAATATATATTTATTATTATATTATAGGTATCAATATTTTAATAGTCTCTTCTCACAGTTTTAAGAGTTTGAGCTTAATTCTGCCATTTAGGATAAAGGACTAAAAGACTGAAAACAGAGGTATGCAGATTGTACACTTTTCTGTGAGTGTGATCTTAAAACAAAGTCCATTGTATCCGATTAGGACACAAGCTCTATTTAAAGAACCACCTGGAACTTTCTGAGTTTTCTTGAGCCTTGGTGTACTTTAGTAGTTTAAATTTATTATTAAAATTATGTATAATAATTATAATCAAAATAACTAAAAATCAAATAATGGCAATAAATACAGAGTGTAGAAGGTAAAAGTCTGCCTCTTCTCCTTCTTCCACTGTCAGCCCAAACCCCAGAAATAACCACTATTTGGAGTGTATTTTTGTAGTCTTTCTCTTTTATAGAGACAACTGTGTGTGTGTGTGTGTGTGTGTGTGTGTGTGTGTGTAGATTAACATATTTAACTAATCCTATTCTGTAACCTGTTTTATTCTCACCTAATATATCGGACATTTCCCCATGTGTATAAAGTAGATACAGTTCATTCTTATTAATGATTTTATAGAAATATATTTTATGTACATATTTATTTAATTACCACTTTTGAATAGTTTTTCTTTGTCTCCCTTTCCTTCCTCCTTCCCTTTCTTTCTTTCTTTCTTGTTCTTTTTGCTGTTATAGTCTGAGTCTGGTTTTATTTTTTGAGGTAATGCTTTTATAATCTGTAATTGGCAATTATCTGACATATTAAGCACCATAAGTTCTGATATGGTATTTGGTAAAGTATATAATAAATTTTAAAGAACTAACAAAATTATAAACATGTAAAAACAAAAACAATAAGAAATAAAATATAATGATACAAGGAATGAAAATATAATGATAAGTAAAAACAATTTACAAATTAACATTTTTTTTCCTGTGTATACATGTAGGCCACTTTATCTAAACGGCACTGCAAACCTATAGATCTCTGTAAAATAGTTTCTTTTGCTGAATGGTTGGTTACCTTGTATTGCTACTAGTCAGAAGGTAATTTTTGTTTTCCCATCTGTGATTCTATTTCCAGCCTCCCAGGTAGTGACATCTCCTGTAGACAAGGAAACTGAATCACTGCCTCAAGGAGAGGAGGAAGTATTTTCCCATTCAAGCATGAAACAACTCTGTAGATCCTTACCGGTAGGTTCATTGGTGTGTTGATAAGTTTTTAAGCACCAGCTCCACTCTCCACCCCCAGTCCCAGGGAGAGAGAAGGAGAAACTGATTTCCATGGCTGATTTCCAGTTACCAACAGGATAGCAATTGGATTGATTGCAGAATTTTTGAAAATCTAACAACTGTTCTCACTAGCTGTTTAGAACGACTTCAGTACATTACTGTGCTGTGTCATCTATTCTTATCTATGGGGTTCAGTCATGGCTGTCTTCATGAGTTTACAGCCTGTGCAGTCACATAGGGCACATGCTTTTTTAATGCCTAGCTGTCACTGTTTTGAAATCCTTAATAATGTATAAACAAGGGACCTCACACTTTTGTTTTGCACTGGGCCCCACAAATTGTGTAGCCAGTCCTCCCTAGAGATAAAAAACTGAGTTCCTATAGTGTCCAACAATGGAAGGGTGGGTAGAAGGGGAAACACTGGGGGAAATTCCTAACAATAGGATCATGCGCCTTGGGAGACATCTGATTCTTCCCTGGGACTTATATTTCTTCCCAGCAAACTTGGGCAGTTCTATTTTGCCATCATCTGTCAGCCTCAATGAAGTTAGCTTGGCCGTGAAAATTTTTGTTTTTGTTTTTTAAATTGTGATAAAATACAAATAACATAAAATTTATCATCTTAACCAGTTTTAAATGTACAGTTGAGTACTGCTAAGTCTATTCACATGGTTTTGTAACCAATCTTCAGAACTTTATTTTGCAAAACTGAAGCTCTATATTCATTAAATAATAACTGCCCATTTCTCCCATCAGAATATTTTTACTCTTAAAACTAGAATGGCAAACACCGTTCTAGTTTCTGTTTCTATGAATTTGACTGCTCTAGGTACCTCATATAAGTGGAGCCTTATAGAGTATTTGTCCTTTGGTGACTGGCTTATTTCATTTAGTATAATGTCCTCAAGGTTCATTCATGTCCATTTTCTTCCTGAATAATATTCCATTGTGAGTATCTACCACATTTTGTCTATCCATTCATCCACTGATGGATACTTGAGTTGCTTCCACCTTTTTTGGCTGCTATGAATAATGCTGCTATGAACATGGGAAAAAAAATATCTCTTTGAGACCCTGCTTTCAGTTCTTTTGGATATTTACCCAGAAGTGAAATTACTGGATCATACAGTAGTTCTGTATTTCATCTTTTTGAGGAACCCCCATACTGTTTTCCATAGTAGCTATATTATTTTGCATTTCAACCAACATGCACAAAGGTTCCAATATCGCCATATCCTCACCAACACTGGTTTTTCATAGTAGCCATCCTAATGGTTGTGAGGTGATACCTCATTGTGGTTTTGATTTTCATTTCCCTAATGATTTGTGATTTGGGGCATCTTTTCATGTGCAATTCCCTAATGATTAGTGATGCTGGGCATCTTTTCATGTGCTTCTTGGCCATTTGTATATTTTCTTTGGAGGAATGTCTACTCAAGTCTTTGTCCAATTTTTAATTGGAGTGTTTGTGAAAGTTTTGTTTTTTATTCTTAAAAAATTCTTCCAAGCAGGGCTGAGACTTCTGAAAAAGAGAGAGGGACTGGGAGACCTGGCCTGAGCACAATCACCATAATCCATGTCCATGGGCTCCAATGTCTCTGTAACTGTTTCTTCCTGACAGCCTGTCCCATGGATTTCATACTTATAGCCACTTTATCCAATTTCTTAAAAAAAAAAAAATTCTTTCATAGCTACTTTACTACTTTTCATGGTTTCATATTTTTGCAGACACCATTTTTTATTTTTAAATGGTGTCTGTAAAAATATGGAAATTATTTTAGTCTTACAGAAATGTTGAAAAAATGTGAATAATGTAAGAAACACTGTATATACTGTTTACCCAGATTCACCTACCTGCTGTTGACTTTTTACTCCATTTGCCTTATCCTTTGAATGCTCTATCTTCATCTCTCTTTCTCACTTTCTATCATCTATCTATCTATCTATTCAAACACATAATTTTTTTCTGAACTTCTTAGGTTATTTGCATACATCATGGCTCTTTACCCCTAAATACATCAGTGTGCATTTCCTAAGAATATTCTATTACAGAACTATAGTACAGTTATCAATGCTAGTAAAGTTAAATTAATAAAATACTATATCTAAGTCAAAGGTCTATATTTAAAATTTGTCTGTCGACCCAATAATATTCTTTATAGTTTTTTCCTCCCTCCAGTACATAATTCAGTCTAGGATCATATATTGTATTTATTTGGCATTTTTTTTAGTCTCCTTTAATCTTAAACATTTCTACAACTTTTCTACCCCTTTTATAACATTGAGACTTTTAAAGAATACAGTTAGCTCAGCACCACCTTTTATTTAAAAAAATGGAATTTGCCTCATTTTTGGTGTGTGTAGTGTTGCCTTGTGATTAGACTCGAGTCATACAGTCTGGCCAGAATATTACATAAATGATGTACCTTTCTCAAGGCATTACATATGGAAGCAATGGTGTCTGTCTGCCCCTCATTTGTGACCCTAATTTTGATTATGTGAGCAAGATTTTGTCTGATTTCTTCACTATATAGTTAATTTTATATAATTACTATTTTCCCCTTGCAACTAATAAGCAAGTGGTGGGGAGACATTTCAAGAAGAAGCAAGTATCCTACTCTGCATCCAAATTTTTCCTCTACATTGAGCATTTATTGATGATTTTTGAGTGATTGAGTATATACTGTGTTGGTTGAAAAGCAATGATTTTCAAACTCCTGTATTTTCTCCACATTTTTAAATCAACACTCAGCAGTCTATGGTGGCAAATGCTCTTCTTTCTCCCTTCCAAATTATATTTTGCCTACTAAACTTAATCCCCCCACCCACTCTTTCAACTAGTTTTGTGTGCGCTCAGATACTGATATGTATGTAAAACACGCACACACACACACACACACACACACTCACACTCACACACAAGACTTTGCTCTTTGTCTCTTAGAAATTCAGTAGGTTTTAAAGGATGTGGCTCAGCCTAGGTTTCTAAGAGTTGCTATTTTGCTGACATTGGATGATGGTCAAGGCCAGATGAAGATTTTTATGGTGGTGCTGGGAGTGCAGGAGGCTTTGAGGGTCAGCGCCTCACATTATATATATTCTCATAGACACTCAGGATTGGAAGGTGTCTTAAAAGTTACCTAGGCAACCTTGCCCCTCTCCATGAAGGGATGGATGAAATAATGCTTGTAAATCATCTCATGTTTTGTATGTACCTGAGAGATTTCCTTCTATAAGAGAAGAAACTCTATTTCAAGCAACATTCCCTAATTTGTTTAAAAAGCAAGTCAGTATTTTTTACTGTGACATAGAATTTTCTTACTGGACCGCACTTGAAAACTGTTGGAAGAAAACCATGGCCATTGAGTGGGTCATTCATTTATTCATTCCTTCCTTTCTGACGCTGAAGCACTTGGTGGTTGTCAACAGAGGATGCAACATTTTCTGAGAAAGAGAGCCAGGCAGTGCTGAGAGCTTATTCCTCAGCTCTGTTCGGGCTGACTTTGTCAGTACGAGGAAGAGGCATCAGGGACACCAGGGGCCTGGAGACGCTGGGCAGAGCCTGCTGTTGCATTTGTGATACATTTAATCCCAGGACATGTGCTCAACTGCTTACAAAACCAGCTGGACAAACCCAGAAAACCGCCTGCCAGAACTCTAGGATCCCAAAAGATGGGAGTGTGCCTTGCAAAAAGGCAGGAAGTCGTTTGGAAAGTGAAGTGACTTTGAATTTGTTCCCCCAGAGCTGAGGGATTCTGGGAGCGTAGCCGGGGAGAGAGGCCGGCATATTCGGTCTAAGTTGAAGACGAGTTATCCTCTGTAGCCAGAAGCCTGGTGGGCTCCAATGGGAAGGCACCCTCAGTGACTTGGAGGTGACTTATCTGTCACCTCACATAGGCCTTCTGGTGCTGCTCACCACAAAGCCAGTGGCAGAGTCAACACCTTCCAGAACACCTCGGTCATGTCCCCTTTGGGGCTTTCTGCTGCTGGCTAGGGGCTTGGGGCGGTTGGGGTGGGGTGAATAGGGAGGGCGCTGCAGAAAAGCTGAGGGTCTTAGACTGTGTTTCAATTTTGTATCTGATTATATAAAACATTTATGTAGGCCTCAGGTAAAAACTCTAAGTAGAGTACACACAGAAAAGTCTGGATTGCATCCCTGCCCCTCTTCCCTCCCCCTACAGATCACCATTTTTATTAGGTTCTGATTTATCTTATTGTTACTTTGGGGAAAAAATACCCCACCTATATCTCACCTTTTTCCTAGAGATCACACACTAAAACACCATTCCTCAGCTTACTTCCTTCATGTAACAGTACCTCCTGGAGAAATGTATAGAGATTGTCTTCTGGATCCTGTGCCACTGTGGGGATGCACCACAGTTCTTTCAAGCACTCCCTATTGGTAGACATTAGGGTCATTTCCAGTCTTCAGTTATTCCAAATAATGCTGCAATGAATAAGTGTCCTTGTGCATGTGTCATATATTCTTGCCACTATGTCTTTGTGCAACCATCCTTTTGAAGAAGGGAATTGATTCTCTTCTTGTCACCTGCCAGGGACCTTTTCTATGCATGGGCATTAGGTATCTGTCCTTCTCTGCATCAAGTCTAGATTTTTAAAAAATAGTTTACTTTTTCAGGTTTGTTATAAGGGATACAACTCAGGAATATCCATATGAAAACAATCTGTAGGGCAAGATATGAGAGCTGAGAGTGACAGGGAGCTTGCATGCCTTCTAAGGACACGTCACCTTGTCAGCACCTCAATGTGTTCACTAACCCGTCAAGTCTAGATTTTTCAACCCTCACCCTAACTCTGTAAATTCCCTGCATTTCCCGTTTCCTGAGCAGGAGGGCTCCTGGCAGATGAGCTGGCAGGAGTGACGGTAGGTGTCCTAATATGCTTTCTATAACCTTGATCAATATGGCAGGAATAGATAAATATATTTATTTAGTATATGTGAAGCAATTCAAGGTGATTTATGAGAAGGCTTACAAATTAGCGGAAAATTAATTTCTTACCTGAAGTCGGAGCAAGCCACTGCATACGTGGCCTATACCAGGCTTTTCTATGGAAGGGTGAAGAGGTGGTGTCTACACTGAAAACCGAGCACGGCAGCTTCCGGAAAATGCAGGCAACGCTTCAGAATGAGCCCCGACAGTGTTCAGTCGGGGGGAATGTCTGCGGTGGCGTGGCTCTAGCAGCCGTTCTCAACCTGTGGGTCATGACCCCTTTGGGGGTCGAACGACCCTTTCACAGGGGTCGCCTAAGACCATCAGAAAATACATAATATACTTATGCGGCCATGTACTTATGCGGACCAGTCACACGTGTAGAGAGCTGCTACCAATAATTTTATGGTCGGGGGTCACCACAACATGAGGAACTGTATTAAAGGATCGCGGCATTAGGAAGGCTGAGAACCACTGCTCTAGAGGCTGCTTGCATGTTTCCAGGAGAGAGGCCACAAGGAGGAACTTGGCAATGGTGTGGTTAGTGCCCTGGATCCTTGCCCGGAAACCATGACTTCAGGAATATACCTGGCACTGGGCTACCCTGCTTATGAACAAATAGGTTTTTGGTGTAGTCTCTCTGTGATGTGTAAAGTTTATCAGAGGACACAGCTAGAAAGGAGTGGAGCTGAGATTTGGACCCAACAGTCTGACTCCAGAGCTCACTCTTTGAAGATCTGGATCAAACCCTGTGTATCTCTAGGAGCTTAGGGAATGACTTCTCTGAAAAATAAACATGTGTTTTTCAGTTTTGCCATCCTGCACTTTCAAAATTTAGACATGGCTTTCCTGGAGCATTACCTTTTCCTTAGGTGAGGAGGGTACAGGGGCTCTGTGTGACTGCAGCTTGGGTCCCTTTTAGTGTGTTCTATGGTCTGGGGATACGGGACTCAACTCAGCCTGAGAGGAGCACCCAGGACTGACCTTTGACTGTAGTTAATAAGTAACTCAGACCTGAGAGACAAGGGTAGGGGTTGCTGGATTGTACTGAGAACTTGCTGGTGTGGGAAGAAAAGCTCCAAGGTACATTTTCCTGTTAGTCATGTGACAACTCCTTGTTGGCTTTCTCTCTTTAATGAGGAACCAGGAAGTTTGTCAGAACACTGCAAAGCAGTGCAATCCTCAGCCAACGCCACAATTATGACTAAGTAATCCCAGGGTTGGGGACTGATTTTTGCCCTGGCAATTTGGGTCTCTGGGCCTTGTTATTTATTCCCTTTCCTTCTCCTTGGAATCCTCCCAGCCCCTCTCTAGCCACTGACAGATAAATGGTGACTCTACCCAACCAAGCTCTTTTCCGGGAACAGTCTAGCTGACTCATGTGATGTTGACTCTCAGCCCATCCTGTGTAGGAACATCTGTTTGGGAACGCTATTTGAAGAATCCAAGTACTTTCTTTCTAGATGGCAGAGCAACCCCGGTCTCCATGGAGATCTGCTTACACTGTAACTTCTGAAACTAGCACAAAGGTCTGAACAGTTCTTGAAGGCTTCTCCAACTGGGGTCCAGCCCTTAATGACTTTGAGGGCCCAGAGCTCTTTGTCTCTGTCATGATTTTTCTTCTTCTCTCTGTGATTATCTCTGTCCTTCCCACATTTTTCTGTAACCATCAGAAGTGTGTTGATCTTTGGCTGTGGAGGAGATGCTATTGCCCTTTCAGTCACCCATACCCTTTGAATTATTTGCAGGAAGGGAAATTTCTTTTTTATGGGCTGATGCCATTTCTTTTCTGCTTGGATTAAAGATGTAACCATGTTTTTGGAGGTCATTTTAGCTACACAATGGCCCTGCTGAAGCCAACTCAGATCATTTGTAATCATGTGCTATTTACAATAGCCTCCAGAAATAGCTGCACATATTTTAACATTCTCGCTGTGATCTCTACGACATCACTGATCACTATGAGAGAGATTTCTCTGCTTTTGGAAAAATCAGATCACTCCAAATCCTACCATCTGAAAAAAATTACCATTTGATATTTTGGCTGTCTTGTTAGATCCTTACCTATGCTTTCTTCACTTTGCTAGTCCAAAGAAAAAGATGCTTTGCATAAACGCTGGGTTTGCCAAAGTTAAAATACATATTCCGTTATTTAACACTGAGAATTGACATTCTGCAATCAAACCAAGAGAAGTCTGAATTTTAATCAGGGCCTGGCATTCTATCTTGGAATTAGTTGGTTAATTGCAAACCAGGACTAGAACCTTAAGATTTCTCTGCCTTTGGTACTGATACACAGGGTGCTTAGTTAGAAACATTAAGGCCTCAAAATGAGGGCTCCCTAATAAGGGTTTCTGTCTTCCTCTGTGAAGGAGACAAATGTGTACAGGATGGATCGGAAAAGAAGAGGCCACTGCGTGGTTATCAACAATCACACCTTTACCTCTGCCTCCCTGCAGGAAAGGGAAGGCACCAGTAAAGATGCAGGTAAGAAAGCCCGGAGGGGTGTATCAAGTGCAAGCTGGGGGTCTTAACATCATTCCTTATTTTTATTTTTTCTTTCTGTAATTTTTATTTTCCTTTCAAATGTAAGGATGATATATGATAAATGTTTCTAAGCCTCTTGGATGCCCCTGGGGTTTTAGTCCATCCAGGCTGCCATACAAACTATCAGAGACCGGTGGCTCATAAACAGCAAACATACACTTCTCACAGTGCCGGAGGCTGGGAAGGCCAAGGTCAGGGCTCTGACTTTCCGGTGTCTGCTACCTAGTTAGCCATCTTCTCTCTGTAACTTCACTTGGCAGAAGGGGTGAGAGAGCTGTTTGAGTTCTCTTTATGGGCTCAACCCTCGTGACCTAAGCACCTCCCAAAGGCCCGACTTCCTAATACCCTCAATTGTGAGGATTAGGATTTCAACATATGAATTTTGGGGAGACACAAACTTCCTGACCATCGCACATGTCACTGCCTTGCTTAAAGAGTGACAAGAATCCCTGACCATTAGTGCCTCCATGGTCTGGGGGAGCACGAGAAAACCTGGATTTGAACTTTGGTTCCACCTCTGGTCTGTGGCTATGGGGGAGTCCTGGGGCCTCAGCTCCCACATTTGTGAAAGGGAATAAAGCTCTGTCTGACCTCTGCTGACTCTCAGGACCATGGTGATAGTACTGCAGTCACTATAAAAAAGGCAAGTTAATTGTAAAATTCTATTGTTATGGAAGTAAAAAACAAACAAACAAACCCAAAGCTTCAGGTTATTTGTAGTGCAATTTTTTATTTCTTTTTTTTCTTTTCATTTCATTTCATTATTCCTCTCTGCCTCCTCTTTTTTAACAGATTGCCTGAAGCACTTGTTTCAGTGGCTCGGGTTCCACGTAAATATATATGTTGATGTGACTAACAAACACCTGAAGGAGATTCTGCAAAAATATCAGAATCATCCAGACCACAATGAAGGAGACTGCTTTGTGTTTTGTGTTCTGACCCATGGGATATTAGGAGCTGTCTACTCTTCAGATGGGGTCCTCATTCCCATTCAGGAGATCACATCCCACTTCATAGCCTCGAAGTGCCCTGGTCTGGCTAACAAACCCAAACTCTTTTTCATCCAGGCCTGTCAAGGTGAAGCGATACAACCTTCCGTATCCATTGAAGCAGATGCTGTAAATTCTACGTCAACAAATCCTCTTCAGGATAGTATTCCTGTTGAGGCAGATTTCCTTCTTGGCCTGGCCACTGTCCCTGGCTATGTGTCCTTTCGACATAAGAAGGAAGGTAGCTGGTATATTCAATCTCTGTATGCTCATTTGAAGGACTTGGTCCCAAGGTGAGAGTTTTGAGTTGGTCCATCCATCTACCTGTTCATCTATTTGTCTACCCACCCACCTATGCATCCATCCATGAATCCATCCATCTGTCCATCCACCCATCCAACAAATCTCTATTGAGCACCAGCATATAGCTGGAAAGGAATATATGAATTAAAAAAACAAAATGAAACAAAACAAAACACAGTTCCAGTTCTCAACTTGCTCACAATCTAGAGGGGTAGACAAATAGATTGGGAAGAGCTTCCCTCAGTGGTAATAATACACATTGTAAAGCATAGGTATTATGGGAACACATAGAACTAGTACCTCACCCAGATTTGGAGGATCAGGGGAAGCCTCTAGAGATGACAAATAGATGTTAGGTAAATAATTGGGGTGAGAGACATGTTGGGCAGAAAAAAGAGTGTGAATAAAGGGGGCCTTTTATTTGTTCATTTATTTATTTATCAGTCACTCATATTTACTGAGTGTCTATGTGTTGCCTTTGGCATTATAATATGCTTGGTCTCCTGTCACTGCTCTTTCCTTCTGTCTCTGCACATGTTTCTTACCTGGTACCCTGAAAATGGGCCTTCCCCAAGGTTCTGTCCTGTACTTCCTGCTCTGCTGTCTCTCTCTAGCCTCTTTTGGAAGCTTTAGCTATACCGTCCATGGCACCTTCATGAAAACTTCTCCTACATTGCTATCTCTAAGTTTCTGAAGGGCAGAGTAACTTCTTTCAATTTTATATCCTCAGCACCTGATATAGTGTCTGATATATTGTTGAGCTTTATAACTCTTTGCTGGACCAATGAATGACTGACCAAGTCAACCTTATTCTTAAAGGGAGTCCTACACATTTTTCACAGCCTTCCAGGCATCCTACTTCTGTGTTGCCCTTGGACCTCATCCCAGATGAACAGTCCTGAGTTCATCTTCTCAGCTCTCTCCAGGAACTCTTACTCCTGAATCCCCATTTCTAGAAATAGCCACAATGCTCTTCTGGGAATTCAGGATAGGGAATCAGGACTGGAGCCTTGAGTCACTTAAGCTTTTCCTTCCATCCCCATCATAGCTATCAAAGACCAATGTCCTATGGCTGCAGGGATAAGGCAATATTGATCCATGGGATGCTATGTGCCTATTATACTGGGTACTGAGCTAGGGACTAAGGGTTCGGTGGTGAACAAGACAAACTGTCTTCTCCATGGGGCTTACAGTCCAGTAAGAGAAAGACATATAATGAAACGTAAGTAAGTGAATATTTAACCAGATCATTTCAAGAAGTAATACCTGCTATGAAGAAAACAAAACAGGATAATGATAGAGAGTGGAGCCAGGGAGCTACTTGAGAAGGCTTCTTGGTAAAGGTAATATTTCAAGTGTGGCTGAATGGTAAGAAGGAGTCAGCCACAGGAAGTTATGGGGACAAAGAGAACAGCCAGTGCAAAGCAGGATGAAAAGGACAAAGAACCAGGCTGGGCCTGCTTTGCCACCTGAAATATAATGTTGATAATAAGCAGTAGTAGTAATACTAATATTACTACTAAATATGACGGTCAATGGAATATTGTAGCCAGTGTTCTAAGTGTTTAAGTGTTCATAAGTTATTTCAAATAATTATTGTGGTAATCTCTAAAATGGGTATAATTATAGTATTCATTTTAGAGCTGAGAAAATTGAAGCATAGTGAAGTAAGTAACATACCTAACACCAAATAATCAGTGAGTGATGGGGCCACCATTCAAACATGAGTTCTATCTGAAAAACCAATGCTTTGCTTCTAATAGGTTTTGCCCACCCCTGGAAATGCTGATAAATGCTACATATCCTGCAAGCCCAGGCTCAAGTGCTATCCTTCTTGGAGCCTTCTCTTCTCACAGCCAGAAGTGCTGTCTTTCTCCTCTGAACTTTCAATGGAAATTTGACCTACTTTTCACATGATGTCAATCATATTCTGTCTTGCATTATGAACTTTGTGTGTCTGCCATCCCTGGTACATGTTTCATGTCTGCATTCTAAGTGTTTAAGATCAGGAATTGTATCATTTATCTTTGTATCCCTCTCAAAACCAAGAATAGAGAGGGTGTTATTAATAATAGGCTCTTTCTCTATCTCTGTCACCTACCTATCATCTATATCTATATCTACATTTATATATATCTGTATCTATATATCTGTCTATCTAATCTACCAGCTTGAAGGAAGAACATGGAAAAATAATTATATGCAAAATTCCACTGTGGACTAAGTGCATTCAAGTGCTAGATGTAATTATTATAGTGTTCTTAAACACTGAATGTGGAATTAAACATTTTAATATAATTGAGCATTTGTTTTTCAATTTCAGAAGTATTTCTTTATATTGGTCAGGGTTCCAGTTAGAATTTGGGCATGTTAGGTTAGAAAGAAGGCACATGTTTTGCGATCTTCTTTCTTAGACCTGGTACGTCATTTCTGTCTCCTGGTTGAAAACGTATTTTCTTCTCTTTCTGCAGACAGGAAGATATCTTATCCATCCTCACTGCTGTCAATGATGATGTGAGTCGACGAGGTGGAACAAAGAAACAGATGCCTCAACCTGTTTTCACACTACGTAAAAAAGTCATATTCCCTGTGCCACAGGAAGAACTTTCATTATAGTCGAGTTTTCATTGATGCTTAGACTTGAAAGGAAGCATTGGTCATCTCTTCCACCTTCCCAGCATAGGAATCAGTGACAGATGATGAGTTGGCCTTCATCTGTCATTCTTATAATAAAAGTGTCATTTTCTGGCATGGCAAATTTGGGTTTACCCCCCTTTTTGACAATTCTAAATGTTAGAAAATTTCTTTTATTGATGTGTTGGATTGTAGTCTTGGTGTTAGTTGTGCACTCTGAGAAAAAGGTAATGGGCCTTCATTTTTGTATCTGTGAAGTAAAAGGTGGGACCAGGTACATTTCAAGCTCTAAGAACCGGTGTTCTCAGGTTTCCCCTCTGTATGATCGATCACTCCTTGTTATAATTTTGTGTCCCTTCTGCATGGATTTGTTTTGGACATTGACTGATGATGATATCACAATTCACTGTCCCTCCTTCTCCTCTCCCCTTCCTAAGGTTTCTCTTCTACTCATCTACTGAGGAGAAAATCAGGTCTATGCCACGTCCATATCCTGCTTTTGTGATGAGGAAGGTCTTCCTGCAGGAACTGTTTCTCTTGGGTTGGGAATTAGGTTGGCTTAGAAAGATGAATGCTTTGTGTGAAGAGAGACACATTCAGCTACTCTGGGAGCAGAAACTTTATAACCTGGTGACATTTCCATGTTGGTCAGGAACTTTCGGATTCTGATGACAGAATACTCAATTCAAACTGAATTTATTGTCTCTTTCACTTGAAAACACATGAATAGATACTGCTGGCTTCCACTGAGGCATGAATCAGGATGCAATCTACAGTACAGCATCTCTCTCTTGGCCAGGGGTCCTTGGGGTTGGCAGCTGCACTGTGCTCACTGCAGTCAACAGCTCCCACCTTGTCACTAACACACTCTGCTCTTCTGGCCCAAAGGACGAGGAGAGAGGCAGTCTGAGGGTCTGAAGTTATTCACAGGCATTGCTGCTCTCTCCTTAGCCAGAGAGGTATCTGGCTATGCCTTGTGAATAGGGTGGCTCTATATGAAAGCCTTAATACTTAAGGTTTTTTTCTTAAAAATTTATAAATTTGTAGGGATGACATCGGTTAGCAAGATTATATAGGTTCCAAGTGTACAAATCTCTAATACATCATGTATGTGTCGCACTGTGTGCTCACTAACCAGAGTCAATTCTCCTTCCATCACTATGTATTTGATCCCACCTCCTCCACCACCCTCTCCTTAAATTAAGGTTTTGAATATTTTTGTATATGTGAACATTTTTTCAATTTCAAGAGAAAAAATTTTGTTAATTCTTGGAAGTGGTAAGAGGGAGTTGAAAGTCCTATTGTTCAGGCCTTCATTTATAGATGAGGAAGCAGAGGCTCAAGGAAGCAGCGCAAGGTGCTACAGCCTTTCGGCCAGTTATTGTTTACACGATTTTATTTCCCTTGTAAGTGAACCGGACTGTCCTGGAACATAACAGGAATTTATGAACATCTCCTTGGATATGCAGATGCTCAGGAAAGGTGTCAGGGAAGGAAGAAAACTCTCAGTGATGCCTGATTTTATAATTGTTTCTGTGAAAGTCAAATTAGTTTATGGTGAACTTGCTAAGATAAATGTTCATAAGAACCTTGTCATAATGTAGCTAGTAATCACATAGATTTGTCTGTAGCTTGACAAAGAAAATGAACTAATACATATGTCAGGATGGTCTTCCAAAACCATTGTTCATGCAAGTCAAAGCTCATAGCTGGTGGTTACAGTCTTTGCTCAATTGGATGTACAAGGTTTTGGGCCAGTTAGCAGATTTTCTCTGCAAGTGAAGCATGGGATGGTACAAAGCAAAGAGCAAAGCAAGTGGAGATAGAAACTTTGGGCTTTCATTTTGCCCTGTGATTCTCTTGCTCTGAAACACTAACTCAAGCTGGATTTTGAGCCTTATCTATAAGGTAGAGAAAATATCTGTTGGGAGGATAAAAAAATATATGAACATATATCCTTAAATTTAATAGATATCTATTTAAATGTCTATCTACATGGAGATATCTGTATATCTATAGATCTATATACCTACATGCTATATAAGTATATTGCTATAGCCATATATATATATATATACACACACACACACACACATATATATGTATATATGTATACACACACATATACATACATGTGTGTGTGTACATATAGCCATTTAAATTTAATTGTGCTGTAGTGCATTTAAGGCCTTTAGATGGCAGAGTCTTCTGATAGTAATCTAAATGGAAATAGCAGAGTTTGAGTTCTTTGCATTTAATTCCAGCTGACTTTTAGCTGCAAATCAACACTAGCAATACTTATTGCCATCCTCTGAGTGAAGAGCTGGTTCTCCCCTCACTGGTTCACAATGTCCCCAACAGTACCTAGGCCAGCTCTCTTGGCTCTGAGGCCAGGTGGACAAAACACTGTTGATAAACTCTCCTTCACCACAAACATTGGGGGGTTTGATGTTTTAGTCCTAGGCCTATATTCTATTTCATATTTCTGTTTTGCTGGAACTTAGAGCTTGTGCAAGGTTAAATTCTAGAATCAGGAAATTCCCATGAATTTTCTTTTCAGAGGCCTCAAGCAAGCATTTTAGGAGTCACTAGGCATTTATGCTTGTGAGTCAAGGATCTGTACTGACTCCAGGAGTGCAGCTTTCCTTGGTTCATTGGTACATTTTTCCTCAATGGAGCATGTGCACACTTGTCCTGTATGTGCATGTGTGTGTGTGAGAGAGAGAGAGAGAATTTGGAGTCCAGGAACAAGAGGTGATTTGACTACAGCTGTTTGGCAGGGGTTACACCCATTGCCTGTCCAGACATTTGAGAAGGAAATGGGCTGACTGATTGAGGTTTCTGTATATTTTGCCTAGTTCTGCTCAACCTACAAGAGCAGTAGTTAAATTTTTTTTCTTTTCTTTTCTTTCCTTCTCAAAAGTTTGGCTTCTACTAAACAAATTAAGGACACAAAAACTTGATAGAGTATTATGCAAATGTTAGTTATTTAATAATGATGCTACTGGTGTTTATTATTATTAGAACAATTAGTCACCACAGCATCCTACTGGCCTCTACTTCAGGGACTCACCATGGTGGTGGGAAAGTTTGATATCAGTGGGATTCTCCTTAGCAATACATTGTATTGTATCAGAGCTCAGGTAATATAAATATATAAGCAACAGGTGCTTTGTGACCAATCTGAACAGACACTGACCAGTATAATGACACTGTGAGGAATGCTGCTAATAGCAGCCTTTTATCAATGATCAAGTCTCCACTAAGGTTAACCAAATTAGAAGCTTAGTTCATTTTACAGATAAATTTTATGCCAAATATGACTCAAAGTCTTCCAGGTTGTATGCTTCTTGAGTGATGTAGTCAGGTTATTCTCAACCTGGAATTCTTGAGCCCTCAGGTGTTTGTGGGCTTATTCTCAAGGTCTATGTATCATCCACTTTACTTTTTAAATGTTGTCATTCCTTTTTGGCCATAATCTTTAAAAATGAATGGAAGTGCATCCTGGCTCTTCAGTATGACCACTTTGTAACTGGGCTCTACACACAGCCTCTGTGTTTACATCCTGGCATCCACAGGAAGTAGTGAACTTTACATTGAACTGTTTAACATAGCATGGATGAGGTCCATGGCAAAAGAGCCTCAGATTTATCGTCAGGTGTTAGTGATTAATCTATTTTAAACCTGCTCCAACCCATCCTCCCATCTCATGAAAATATTGCAAATCCACCATCCCTCACCTCTGCTTAACTCTTGCAGCAGAGAGAACTCACACCACATGCAGAATCATGGATTTTGGTCTTAAAAGAACCTTAGAGACTCTCTGGTTCAGCCTGCAGTGTTAAGAGAGTCTCAGAACTGTTAGAAGAGGATTTGCAATTCTGTGTACTTCCTGCTTTGCAATCTTGCCACCTCTTTTCACCTTTGGACAGCTTTAGTTGTTCTTGTCTCTGTTGGACTTGAATCTGCCTCCTTAGAATGCACTTGAAACGGCTGGTTCTCATTTTAAACTCTGGTGCCGTACCAAACTAGTATAATTATCCTCTGGTACGGTATACATATATTGTAAGTGACAAGTTTTTTAACTTTTTTTTTAAAGGTTGGGGTATGAGTCTTATCAAAAGCTTTCAGTTTTCTTCTTAAGGACTTGGTAAGAATATAGTGACCCATTTGTATCTTAGAATGGGAACTAAATTTCTGTAAGTAGAACCCTTTTTTTAAAAAAGTACTAGGGGAAATTCTCTGTTTAAGAGAGGCTCATTTGACAATACAATCATTTTCTAACATAACTTTTGCATATATGATTTTCTAAAAGTTTTCTATTAAAAATTTAAAATTGCATTAATATTAATTTTTGACTTTTTGTTGTTGGTTCCCTGAACGGGGATCGAACTCAGGCCGTGGTGGTGAAAGCGCAAAAGCCTAGTCACTATTCTACCAGGGAACCCCCAATTTTTTACTTTTAAATTTACTTTTGAATAGGTAACACTTTTACATTGTTCAAAGATAGGAAAATATAAAAAGATATTCAAGAAAAGTCTTGCCCCCGTTTCTGTCCACTGTGTGGCCAGTCTTCACATCTCCTCATCTCACAGATAATTTATAAATGCAAACATACAAAAAATACAATGTATTTTAAAATAGGTATTGTTTGAAATAAAGTACATACACTGTGAAATTCACATCTCTAATTTGGCCTCATTTTAAATGATTCTATGTAAGATACTTGGAAATACTAGTACAATTCTAGAATAGACAGAACTTTGTGAACTCTGTGAACTGTATACTTGTAAATAGTATTGACTTAACAATAAATAAAGGGGTTTGTTTCTTTTTTACCTTTGAGTGATGTCTTTGATTTTTCTTAATAACTTTTTTCCTTGCTCACATAGTAATATATGTTCATTGTGGAATATTTGGGAACTATAACTACACATAAAGAAGCAGAGTTCATTCATTTATAATTCCATTTTGGAATACACTTTGCCATTATTTCACTCTGCATGTGTGCCTGATCTTCCCCTTCCTTAAATCAGCTTAAACTCCATGTCCTCCTAATCAATCACCCAGTAAATTTTGTCATTACCAATATCTGTTCTTCTCAAGTCTCAATTTCAAGCATGCCCCTCTGTGACAACCACCTCCTACCTTTCCCTCTCACTTCCTCTAGGACCCTTTCTCCAACAGTCTTTAATGCCATCAGAATCTCTAGTTAGTCCATTAACCCTATCTGCCATCTTTTCAATGTCATCTTTCCATTCTTCCCCTACCCCTTTACCCAGCTAGAGTCCACATGTCACCATTAAATTCTCTCTCTTGCACCCACCCTCCACACTCTTGCCTTTCCCATACTCATGGGGCAGAATCCAAACTCTGGTGAATCTCATCTGTCTCCTAATATCACATTTGTCCTGAAATTGCTGGTTATGACTGGTGTGAAAACATATAATGTTGCACACTGGTCTCATTTAAAACCAATGACCACTAACCTCAAATAAGCTTTCAGTGGTTCCCAGGAATCCTAGTTTCCCTCGTTATGTCACCCTTTAGTTCTCTCAGACGATTTTACACCTTCCGTCTCCTCAGAATTCTAACACCCTCCACTCTCCTCACTTTTATTTGAGGGTTTCATTTCACTAAGGGAAGTAATGAGAAGAGACCTTCATCTTCCACCACCAAGTCTTCTGATTCACCTGCACTTACCCCTTAATTTGCTGCCTTCTCTCCTGTCAGCAAAGGGTGAGCTGTCTGTGCTACTCCCGAGGGTCAACACCTCCTCTTGTGCAGTGGCCATCCCATCTTGCTTGCTCAAGGACATCACAGCCCTTCCTCCTCTTTCCTGCTCTATTAACGTTCCCTCTCTCCCAGATCATGCTGTAATTTCCCTATCCTCCAAAACAAAACAGAAACCCCCAGATGCCTGTCTTATGTCATGCACTTGGAAGCAGACCCTGAGAGGAAAATTCTTGTGCAAGTGAGTTGTTCAGGAATTGCTCTTTGGAAGAGGAGAAGGCAGGCAAGTTTCTCTCTCAGCCTGGTGGGAGTGAGAATTATCCTCAGAGTTCCACTCCACCAGAGGCTAGGGAACTGGGCTTCCATGGCCCTCACCCCTCCATCCTTGGCTAAGAGCTGCCTCAGGTCGGGGAACTTGAACTTCCAGGCACTTCTGGTGGTCCAAGGGCAGTTCCTCACACCATCTCTGGCACAAACCCCCTCAAGCTGGGGCAGGTGGCAAAAGGGAATAGAAGATCAGAGAGCTCTGCCTGGAGCACTAACAGAACCCCAACACCCTTTTTGACTCCACATCACATCTCATCTTCCCTCTGGTTCCCCATCTTCAGGCCTGTCCAACATTTGCAGGGCGTGGGGCTGTAGTAACATAAACCATAGGTACAGATATAAACATCCGATAAACTACTCTCCTACTGCCTCTTCGGTTAGAATTTATCATTTTTGTAGCCGAGTGTCTGCCCTGGTCCAGAGCCTGCCCCCTCTTCCTGTCCCTAGCTCCTTCCAGATTACTGGTAGCTCAATATATGCAAAAGAACATGAAAAAATGTCACACAGAGCCAGACAGTGTACCCTTAAACCCAGAATGTTGTGAAAGAATTTTCTATAATCCCAACCTAAAAAGTTAGGAATATTTCTGGAAAAGGCCATCTTTTTTCTTTTACAACTCACTATAGAATTGTCATTTGTAAATTTATCTAAGCAGAAACACTCTTTTGCCTCTTGATTATTTTAAAACATCAAAAACAACACTGCAAAACTAAAGACTATGTGCTTTCTATAATTTAATAAAATAATTAAACAATCCAGTTAGATGGGCAAAAAAATATGAACTAATAATCAAAAGAAAAGGAATATGAATGAACAGTAAATGTATGATCACTCCATGAGAGTCACAGAGAGGTGTTTCTGTTTTATAGATCATAAAATCAAAACTCAGAGAACATAAGTAATAAATACAAGTGTGGACTGATAAATTTGCCTCTACTTAAATAGAAAATGAATGGGAAAAGATATTTTAATAAAATATAAAAGAAATGCACCTAAATCATTTATTTTCAAAGCTGCATACATATTTTTCTACAAAATCACCACACACTTCAATATACTTCCGCCAATGTTGCACTAGTTTTTGAAATCTGTCCTTAAAAAAAATTAGTGTTTTGTTTTTGAAACCATTTCCTCACTGGCGGCTTCACCTCTTCATCACAAATGAACCACTTACACAGCGTCTTACTGTGCTCACATCAACACACTAATCTCCATAAATGGCTTGCATTCATCTGTGAATTTCGGTTGGAGGAACTTTCCCCATTGTTAAGAATTCAGTAACAGAATGCTGTTTGAACTGAATGTCTGAACACTTCCATTTTGATGGGCTCTGGGTGAAAAATGGAAGCACCTACATGTGCAAGGTCAAGAATGATAAAGGAACGATACCACATGGCTACATAGAACCAGTTATATCCAGATATGTCTAATATAACAAAAAAAATACTACAATGGAGGCAAAATTTATCAGCCCCGTAAGGACACACTTAGAAAGTAAACAGAACCAGACTTGAATTCTATTTGGCTGACCTCCAAGTACAGGCATCTGTGCTTCCTTCCTGTCTGCACCACACTGCTCTGAGGAAAAATGATTTTCCTCAGAGACAGGGTGGGCTTATACAGGGCAATTCACATTCTATCCCCAGGCCTAAGGTGGAACCCTGGCCTTTTCACTTGAGTTATCACTTTGAAAAGTCAAGGACAAGTCAATTTTATCAACAGTTTCAGGCCTGTGAGAAATGGGCTTGGCCAGATTAAAGACTGTGATAAAAATATGAAAGGAGTCAGTTCTATTACTTACAGGAAAGGTGATTCATTCTTCCAGTAATCAAAAGCACAGCTGTCTGTAGAAGAGTTAGACTGGTTTAACTTCCTCAGGCCTCTAGTGCTGATGCCTTAGGTCTGGGGTCCCTGTATGCAACAAACCCACTCAGCCAGGATTCCCTTGTTTTGCAGTTTGTGTTTCTTAAGTGGTTTTAGTTTCTAAAAAGGAAAATGAAACTAATTCAATGGGGGGAAGAGAACACATGTGGGGGTCCCTGAACAGACTCTCAGATCTCAACCACCTCTCTTCCGCTTTATTCAGAGCCTCCCCATGTCCATGGCAGGCAGGACAGTGTTCAACAGTCCCTTTCAGAGGCCTGTTTCTCTGTCCACCCCAAGCTGTGCTACCTGAGACTTATAGGGCCCTGAAGCAAGGTGTAAACCTGGCCCCTTTCCAGCCTCACCTTTCTATAATATTTTGGAGCCATGGAGTTCAGAATTCTGAACTTACCACTCTTCTACTCTCATATTTTTGTTTCCTATGTATATGTATCTATCTTCCTTATTTTATTGTAAACATCTTTTAAATTTTCTATTTTTTTAAATTTGGAAATATAGCACAAGTGGTAAAAAAAAAAATTGAAACAGTACAAAAGGATACACAGAGAAAATTATATTTCACACTGATCCTTTTTCCTCAAACCTCAAGTTCCTTCCACAGAGATAATTATTGTCTCCAGTATTTTAAATATCCCTTCAGAGATTTCATAAAAAGAATATATAAAAATGAAAAATGAAGTTATGAAAAGACATTTAATCTCAGTAGTTTCACAGAACAAATGAAAACAAAGAGATACTATCCTTCAGACTCATAAAAGTTAAAGAAAAAATGATTGGCAAGGTTGGGGGGAAATAGGCACCTTTAAATACTACTGGTAATATAAATTGTGCAGATTTTATCACAACATCTCTCAAAAATGTAATCGTACAACCCTATGTCAGAGTAATTCATTTCCTTCTAGGAATTCTTTCTCCAGAAATATGGTCAGTACTGCACAGTATTAATAGTTTTAAATTAGAAACTACCCACATTTCCTTAAATGAAGGAATGGCTAAATAAAATTTACAAGCTATACAATAATATACTAGGCATTAATTAAAAGAATAAATTAGGGTTATATTTAGAGACGCGAAATGATGATTATAATACGTATCTATATAATTAAACCACATAAACACATGGTTTGCAGTTTGCTTGCTTTATATATATGAATACGGTATATGAAGTCATATACATGAGTATTCCAGTTAGAGTCCAATTACAGAAGGAAAACACGCCTATCACTTGAAAGCGAAAATTTAATAGGAAAAAGAATTAGTAACTATAAAAAGTTAACTACTAAAGGTAAAATCTCACTAGGGTGAGGTAGAATTCCCAAGGTAGGAAGAAGTTTGGAAGACCCCTCTCCGTCCCACCCAGGTTGGGAATCAGAGCTAGCTAAAGGTGTGGATGTGACCACTGATGGTGGGGGAAGTTCACGGGAGTGTCACCAGTCAGCAAGCCAGAGCAGGTGAGCAGAAGGCTGCCCCCTGGCGAGACGACAAAACTGTCTGGAGGGTGCTCAACCCTGGGTCTTTTGCAAGCCGCTGGCGGCTGTGCCTTCGGAGCAAAACAAGAAGCACCCAGAACCAGGAAGAGAATCCCTCCCCTTTCGTCGGCTCTGCTTTGTGCCGGCTCTCCAGCGCCCTCTACCGACAAATCCTAAAATTGTGCCCAAGGGCCAAGAAGCTATTTTTATCGTGTAGGTGTTGCCACCACAATTACTACGCCGCATGAAGAATGGATTTGGAGCTGAGGGGCTGTACGTTGACTGATACCGGCGGAGTATATTTATCCTGTTTTTGTAAACTACATGGTCTACAAGGGCTGTCCAGAAAGTATCTAGCCATGCAATATGAAAAATAGAGACATTTGTGGATGGATTTTTTTCTGGACAGCCCTTGTATATGATATATGTGCATAGATGCTATAATATTTGTTCCCACTTATTATGCATTTACTCTGCATGCCAGAATCTCTTCTTAAGTGTTCTGCATGCATTAACTCATTTGATTTTCAGAATAACCCTCAAATGCAGTAACTATAAATATCTCTGTGAATGAGGAAACTGAAGCACTGAGTTGTTAAGTAACTTGCTCAATGCCACATAGTAAGTGGCAGACCAAGAAACATGATGGTGTTATAAGCCTAGAAAAACGACTGAAAGGACAGTGGTGACTTTTCAAGGCAGCACTGAAGAGGCCATGGGAGAGGCTCTCACCTTTTAATCAGTGCTTTGGAACAAACACAGTGATAAAACTGACGAGACGGGGGAAGAGTTAACAAAAACAAACCCGAGGGGGCTCTCAGAAACCAAGTTTAGCTGTGCTTGGCCAGCTGCAAAAATAAAGAGCTGAGAGGTCTACTCCAGCTGCTTTTGGAACAGTGTGCCCCCCACCCCCTATCCCCCAGCGGAAACAAGCTTATCTGATCTTGGCCAGCTGCAAGAGCAAAGAGCTAGCAGGTTTACTGTAATCGTTAATAGGTGACCAGGATGCCCTAATATAGTAGAAATTGCCTGTATGTTTCCTTTGTAAGAAGACCTAACCCATAGTTCAGGGCAGTTGTTTACCTTGGACTCTGCCACAGGCAATTTCTCTGCCTGTACTTCTCTCTTTGAATAAAACTTTCTGACTTCTATTCCTTGAAGTCTCCAGAATTCTTTCACAACCCGTGAGTGACCACAACAAAAAACGACTGCTTTTTGGTGTTGTATAAGTGGGTGGGGCTCTTGGGGGGATATTTTTCAAAGAAGAAATTAAAATAATAAGTGACAACTCATTGTGCCAGGTAGTAAGAGACAAATATTTCAGGGACCAGGAGCGCTCCCAGTCAGTGGGACACAGGCATTCCAGGAGGGAGTGGCAGTGGCCTGAGCAAAGCTTTCCCAGGGGATGCCTCAGGCTCTGAGGGCTGGTTTCCACTCACATCTTTCCTGAACTCAGCTGTGTTGGTTATCCATGCTGAGCTTGGGGCCTGCCCTCCCCACGCCAACAGCTTCAAGGAAAAGTGGCTATGCCCGTGGGAAGGGAATTACATTTACGGAGACCTGCTCTCTGTAAGATAACATAGACAAGCACATACTGCTTTACTGGCTCCCCACTGCAAATTTAACAAGTACTCATTATTAGCCCTGTTTTCCACATGAACAGACTGAGGCTCAGCAACTCAAAGGTAGGTACCCAGGTTCTCAGTGAGAGGCAGAGCCAGGATTTGACTCTGAGTCCGATTCTAAAGTTAAGCTGACCAGAAAACAACGGCACTGTCCCATTTCAAATGGTACATATGGTCAGCCTAGCTTCACTGGGCTAATTCAAGGTGTCAGGAGACTGACCATATGTACCGGAAGTCCCAGTTTTCTGTCCTACTTAACCTGCTACGTCTGTCTGGTCAGCCTACCCAAAGTCCAAAGCTCAGTCCACCACACCCAGCTGCTTTCCAGATAGTAAAAGGCTAGGCCCCTTTCCCCAGCTATTAATACTTGCTTCTGGAAGGCTGACTCTGGTGGCTGCCCAGCAACTTTAGATCCTTCCCCAGAGGCTGAGGGCTGCAGATCAAGTTGCCAGTGAAGGGAAAAGCCAAGCCAGAGGTGCTGACACTGGTTTTCAACTTACCCTCATCTCTCCTTCCTTCTAGGAGCAGCCTCTGGGGCTGTATCCACTTCCAGGCTGTGTTAGCTGGGCCTGGGCAGCCTGAGCAGTCGGCCACCCAGCTTTGGGAACATAGAAGTGAACCTAGAATGTCCAAAAGAGGATGGAGAGAAGAGAAGTGGTGAGCACCACTGCTGTGCTCAGTTCAGACACCAATGGGCCGACTGGAGCAGGGGGCAGTTGGGATCTACCCACTCTCTCTTTGGTTATTATCTACTATTGTTTCCTGCAGGCTTTGTCTGCATGGAGTGGGAGCAGTATTTAGCCAACTTCTTGATATCTGTGCTGTGAAGTAATGCAATGTTCCCCTATAATGTGGGGTCCCTCCATAGAGTGGGGACCGCTGGTGATACTGGGCGGTACATAGACTTTATGCATTAAACAATGATGGATAACATAGTGAAAGGTTATTCTCCTTATAATTCTCTTATATCAGGGGGTAATATTCACACAGTGGTAATATATCTTTACTATGTCTCAAAACATGCTAACTTCCCTTTTTGACAACATAGAGAGTAGGCAATAGTATTTAGTTATTACTTATTTTATTTTTACAATTCCTTTTTTGTAGCAAATGTAATGCCATTCCATGTATAACAGTGACATAAAATTCCTTTTTTAACAATGTTCATTTATGTAAATTTTTATTTAAGTAAAGGAAGTGAATTAGGTAAAAGTGAGACAAAGGGTAACTAAATAGGAAATATGATAAAAATGGTCAAAGCCATCCAGGAATGACTGCAGTGGGCAACTTGGCGCCCTTCACGATGAAGGCCAGGCAACTCTGAGAGGCAACATGGAAAGCACCCAGCTGATGATTCAGCTGTGCAAGCCTAGACTCTTTAGGGCAAGTTCTGGAATGAGACTTGGTTAGAGAGGAGTTTTTTAGAACAACATTAAGGAATTCTTTTATATTTGAGTTTCACTGCACATGTATTTCTCCAATCAGGGAAAATTAGCAAGTTTGAGAACAGAACAGACTACAAACAATGGACAGAAAGTTGGTGTTTCTTCTTTTTTGGACACAGAAGTGGGTATTACCGGAAGGAGACCGACCAGTGGGAGACCCCACAATCCCCACCTTCCAGTCCTTTCCCCTGGGGCACCACTTTGAACATTTAAAGCTGTTTCTTCTAATATTTAATTCCACATTTATGTGTAACATACTTTTATTTCTATGTCTTGATTAATCAATTTTGTCATTTATGTCAAAGCATTAATTGTGTTATTCAATCCCCTATAGCTCTACTGCTTCTTCTCTCTGTCTTGTCAATTAGTGAGAAAGGAGTGTAAGTATCTCAGATTCTGATTGTGGATTGTCTATTTCTCATTTTGGTTCTGACCATTTTTGCTTTTTTTTTTGATAGTAGTATAGTGATACCAGTTGGCATATCCCTTTTACCTCATATTTTCTGTCAGTTGTCCTTATACTTGAAATGTGTCTGTTGTGAGCAGTGTATTGTTGTTTTGTTTTGTTTTTTCAAAATCAAGTCTTGTCTTTCCTTAAAATGAGAATATCTGGTTTATTTTTGTTTAATATAGTTATTAATCGAATTGTGTTTAACTCTAATATCTTTCTAGTTGTTTTCTATTTGTGGTACCACTTCACTCTTCTCTTTCTTGACTTCCTTTAGATGAATTAAGTAATTTTTTGTAAGCCCGTCTTACCCTTTTACTAGCTTATTAACCATATATTCCTCTAGTTTCCTTCTAGTGGTTGCTTTCGAACTGCACCGTCCTAAAGTAGCCATGAGCCACATGTCTGCTTAAACACAGCTTTACGGAGGTATAATTGATAAACAACAAATGTTACATACTTAAAGTGCATAATTTGTTAAGTTTTAGCATATATACACACCCATACGTGAAACTATCACCTCAATCAAGATAATGAACATACCCATCACCTCCCAGGTACTCCTGTGCCCTCGTTGGTCCCCCCCACCCCTGCTCCCTTTAGCCAGTTAGTACTCTAAAATTTCCCAAGTACTCTTTTAGTGACATCCCACAAATTTTGATACGTTTTCATTTTAATTCAATCCGGAATACTAATTAATTTTCTTTTGACTTCTTTTTCTTTTTGACCCATTGATAATTTAGAAGTATGTCACTTAGTTTCCAAATATTGGGGATTTTCCAGACCTATTCCTGTTGTCCAGGCCAATAAAAAATTCCTGGCTCCATGAAATCAGCTATCCCATTACCCACAGGGAGAATTGTATCCCAGAACCACAGGTATTTATGTCATTGGTCACTGCTGGAGTGAATTCCTCCATGTGTGGGATAAATGTTTAATGAACTCTCCAGAGGGCAACAACCTTTGAATATTCTATTAAAAATCTTCTCTGATTCGGTCAGCACATGAGGCCCAGGCAGGTGAGGAGAGAAGGAAGAAGCAGGTGGAATGGCGTCTGCTCGGGGTTCGTCTTTGAAGGAGGCACAGGGAAACGAGTCTGGGAAGACATCTGGGGACGAAGTTGGCTAAAAACTCCATACTCATTATGATCCATTAGCACGAAGATGATGACTATGGATAAAGGGTAACTGCTGAATTTTATATTTCTTCTTATTCTTTTTGGCATTTTCAAGATTTCTGAGGTACATAATACTTTTATATTCAGAAAAATACTTTAATGATAAAAATTTTGAATGGGGTCATTGAGATTTAATTGTGGGTGGGAGAAGGGCAGGAATATAAACAGTGTTTCACAGGAATAGTGACTGTGTCTGATTTGGCTGATACATCCGTATGTGGGTGGGGAGCTGAGGCCCAGGGGACCTGAGGGAGACCCCCGTCCTATTTGGTGAGACAGCCAGATGAAATATACTGTAGCCAAAAGGCCTCAGTTTCAAATGGCAATTTTTTTTTCTCCTGACTTAACTGAGGCCATTTTGAAATATATTTTTGAACTGGCATATTTAGTTAATAAATGCAAGCAATTTGGAGCAGAATAAAGATTCTCATGACAAACCCACTGTTTTAATTACAGAACAACCAGAGGAATTTAACAAGCCCCTAGATTGGAGGGGATAAATGCCTATTTGCAACTAACCTAAATTACACTAATGGGCCTTGGCTTTTTCAACAACCTCAAGCTTTCCTTCACATAGAAAAAAAATACCCAAAACATCTACTGAACTATTCTGTAAGGCAAATCTATCAGGTAGTGAATGGTGACACATAGGGTAGAGGTTAGGAAATGAAGACAATAAATACATCTTGGACGTTTACTTAGATCTCTTTCAGGGCATATTCTTTCCTCTGAATTAAAATACAACAACAACAACAAAAAAGAGGGATACAAAAAAAACCAACAAGAAGAATGGTACGACATGATTTTCCAATGAAAAAGTAAATTTAGCTAAAAAAGTCTCAGTTATTTCTACCCTCCACTTCATAGTCTTTGACTTTCCTCAATGATTCTTAACCACTTGGAGTCTTTTCAATGTGTCTAGTATTCTTTTCTCTGGTAGGATCTTTTTCTCTATCTTCATGAAAACATCTAGCAAGGCCTAGGAGGAAAAGCAAAATCAGAAGCCTGAAAATGAGTCACATTAGTATTATTTTTTTAATGTGAACGTTTCATTGAAATATTACATAAAGAATGCGCAAGAGTAGTAAATGTACGGCTTGAACCATTTTGATTTTTAGACAGCTTTTTTTCCACTTCCTTTTTCCTTCCCCATACCAAGGGTCTTCTTACACCAACCACAATTTTCTGCCAAGAAAGCGCACTGTTTATAAAGTCATTGGGTTATTTGTACATCGATTGTTCTGGCTTCTGGCTTCATCCTGGCTCAGAAAGACAGAAGTTATAGCTGAGAGTAGTAGTTTCTTGTTCTGTGCCAACACCACCTGTGGGCCAGCTTTGTGTGATAATTAAGCAACAGCCTTAGATGTCAGGAATGACTTGGATTAAAAGGCAAAGTTAGGGAACAATGGGAAGAGGTATTCTGCATTCTCCTCTAACAACTTCGACATGAACTTCAAGAGCAGCCTTTTGGCAAATGGAAAGCAGCTGTGGCATCCTGACTGAATGTGTAGGAAGAACTTGGACAAAAGAGACATCGTAGGCTGGTGTGGTCAGGATGGGCTTCCAGGAGGAAGTGAACAGTGTTACGTGGATTCATGCTTTGGAGTATGAGATGGAGAGAATATTCCTAGTTTGGTCAACAAATAACAGGGGGACAAAGGAAAAATCTGGGTGGAACAGTATGATGTTATCAGGGATCCACGGCTGAGCTGGAGCTGAGATGCTCTAGAAAAGAGCCCTGAGAAGAATTGGGGTGTCTTTCGGGACAAATGGAGAAGTTGCTCTATTTGAAGACATAGGCCTTGAATATGTGGGATGTCACTTTAAAGTGTCTAATGATTATTTATGAGATAATTTTATTCCCAGCAAAGAAGGCACTTACATTTTTATTCTCTTTACTCTTCCGAGATGCATTTCTCCTCAACTATTAGGTATCTTCATCTAATTTCTGTGTTTTGTTGCCTGATTTGACTTTTCATACTTGATTTAACAAACGTTTTTAGAAGCCCACGGACACCTATCAGCTTACTTTTCTAATATGGTTTCCTCCTGAATTCTCTGGACTCGTGGGCCGATTGTGCTTTGGTTTCATTCGCTGTCCCTTAATGACCACTTTCTTCAATTTCAGTCCCTACCCTGGCTTTTTTTCCCTTTTCAAGCAAGGGAATTCTCCAGTTTAAGTGTCACTGGTGATGACCAATCTTTACCCCATGGTCTATGAGTTTGCTCTTGAGAAGCTCCCACTGCAACCAAATTGTGAAGATTTTGACCTTGTCCTGATGGCATTGGATACAAGCTGGTGTAGCACTTGTCTGTTGATAAATGAAGCCAAGCTCATGTGACTTGGCTTTCCTTTGCCCTCTTTCCAATACCAGCAAGCCTATAATTTCAGAGCATTTGGGAGACTTTTGATTTCTGTTAGTTTCCTGTTCAGCTGTCCTATATGTCCTCCTGAGAGGTGAGTCTATAAATAAATGTTCTCAAGTATCAATTCAGAGCCTTCAGAAATCCCCACGATCTGGAACTTTTATTGGAAGTTTTTGCTCATGCTGTGCGGGCTTATGTTTATATCCATGATGAGATAAAATAGGAATTTATCTCATCGTGGGTATAAAATGAATTTCTTCAGTACCTCAAAAACTGCAGTAATAGTCTGTTTAGAGAGCAGTACATTTCGTATTTTTCTCTGAAAACAAAACAAAACCTTCTTCAGTGCAATCTTTATAGCAGCACCCCCTTATCCATGGGGGCTACATTCCACGACCCCCAGTGGATGCCTGAAGTCATGGGTGGTACTGAACCCTGGGTGATGTATATACAGTGGACTGTCCATTAACCGGAGCCGAAGCAACTGGCAGAAATTTTTGTGCCATTTGCTTGAGATTTTGCCAGTTGCTTGAGTTCCGGTTAATGGAGAGCCTACTTACATTTATCTCATCCCCATCGGCGCGGGTTGACTGAGAGCCTACTGCCTATTAAATGTTTTTCCTATACATGCAAACCTAGGATAGTCTGATTTATAAATTAGGCACAGTAAGAAATCAACACCAATAATTAATAATAAAATAGAACAACATAACAATAGTCTTCAATAAAAGTTATGTGAATGGCTTCTCTCTCTGTCAAACTACCTGAAATCTTCCAAGAAAAAAAATGTTCTCAAATTATTTCTTTGATATTCTTGAACTACCCATGCTATTAAAGAAAGGCCATTTTTAGCATGTGAGAGGTAAGGCCTAGACCTGCAAGGTCTCATAAGTCAAACAAATGCAACATATGTATGAATGCAAATTTGATCCAGAAATAGTCTTCTCCTTCAGGGCCCACTGTCTTTAAGAATAGAGAAGAATTTTAAGGCCCATTCACCCTCTCACATCTTCTTTCATTTTTCTGCCTCTTCCTTTTTCCCTTTCTCTGAAAGGAATATTTCCATTCCCCTTAAGAAGGGCAAAAATATAATGATGTTTCCTGTCACCACTCTTATTTTACCTAGTGAAACAGTTTATGTTGGCCATCTAAGGGGAAAACAACAAAAAAAAAAGGAATAGTAAAAAAAAATGTAAACTTACATTTGCTGTTGACCAGATAATATATATATTTGTAGCCAGATATTCCTCCCACAACATAGATTTATTCAGGAACAACAAAAAATTAAAATTTAGGACATGTGGTCTAATAGTGTACTGTGGATTAAGTTCATGAATTTAATTAATTGTAAGATTTTGGGTATGACAATTCTGATGGCCATTCCAGAAAGAGTTCCCAAATGGCTTTGAAGGGTGGACTAGGTGCTGGTGTCAGTGCATAGCTTCCCAAGGGGAGTACTTCGAAGGTGACCATAGGGATACTCAGTAATAAGGTATGAAGCACTTTTTCTAGGATGAGTTCGTGAAATTAATTTCCGACCTTGAATAACGACTTTACGTTGGCTGAAGGAGTTTACACGGGCATCTCCCATTGACTGCAGCTATCACTGGGCAAGGAGGGATCTTTTCTTCCCTCTGAGGTTGTGATGTAGTCACTTTCTGTTGGAGATGCAAGGTCCCTTTCTTCCCATCATGCGGTGAGTGACACATCCCTGAGAGTTCTCTCTTCTAGTCTGCTGACTCTATTTTAAATGAGTTTCTGTTTATTAATATTCATAACTTTAGTGGCTCATCTATTTTGCCAGCCGGGGCCTGGGTACAGATTGGGGGACAAGCATAAACTCAATCCTGGGTTCATTTGCCGGACTGGTCATTTGTCAGCTGATGGACCCTGAACTTAGTTTCCCCATCTGTACACTACGTCTAATAATTCATAACCATTTTACCGAGGCTGTGAGCTTAAGTAACAATAGTAGTGAATATTTATTGAGAACTGTCAAAGGCCCAGCCATTACACTGAGTGCTCAGTCTATTTTATTTCCTGTAATTCTGTCCAGGTAGAAATTTCAAAGCTGAGGTCTGAAGACCTATCTTTTTTAAACCTTCCCAGTTAGTTCTCAGGTCAGTGAAATTGAGGACTATGGTTGTGCATTATGTTTAGACAGTGCTTAACCCAGGGTCTTAGAGACAGACCTCATTCCATCACTCAGTAGCTCATTTGTTGCTGTTGGGTCGTTTTTGTTTTTTGTGTTTTGTTTTGTTTTGTTTTGTTTTTGGTTGGTTCCCTGAGCGGGGATCAAATCCGGGCCGTGGTGGTGACACTGCCGAAACCTAGCCACTACACCACCAGGGAACCCCTCAGTAGCTCATTTGGCCAAGTCTTTTAACCTCTACAGTCTTCATCCATAAAATGGGAGCAAAAATAGCATCCACTTCTGAAAACTACTCAGAGGGTGAAGTGAGCCAGTTTAGATACTGTGTCTGGCACACACAAAATGTTCAATAAATGTTAGCTGGTGCCATTAGGCCAACTCTTTTTCTCTCAGGTGACTGAGAACCCAGAGACCTTCTGACTTTTGAGCACAGGTCAACCTGTCTGAGTTTGAATTTATTGCTCTTCCAGCCACATGCTTTATTTCAAACCCTAAGTGTTGGGGAAGGGAGCGAGTGTGTTATAGTGGGAAAATCCTGTGTTCAGTCCAACAGGACTGAGCTTGAATCTATGTATCTATTTGAGCCTCAGTTTCCTTATCCATAAAATAGGAAAACACGAGCCTGTGTTGCTGTGAGAATTACAACTAATTTGTGTGAAGGATATAATATCTAAAAATTGTGTTATTACCTGTGTTTTGGTTATAAATTACACACAGTATGAAAATCCTTTGAAAATTAAAACAGAAACAGAAGCAGAGGGTGGGAAGAGTGAAGGATAAAGAAAAGCTGGGAAGGCCCCGGGGCTCAGGGTCTGAGGGCGCGGATCTTCATATCACCGACTCTCCAGGCACAACACTGCACAGGCACTGGTTACTGCTGAAGTAAGAGCGTGGCCCGGGATATGAATAGTGTTGTTACCCCTAATCTAGGATGGGTCAGACCCACCCCTGCTTTGTTGTGCAGCATCTCCCCACATTTCTGCTACAGGCCCGCTTTGACCCAGGAAGAACTCCTGCCGTACGATCTGGGGGGCCAGTGCTGAGATTTGGGCCACTGCACAAAGGACATTTCCTCCCCAGACCCCTCTAAAGGGGAAATGGCATTTTACTTGCCACAGGCAGTCTGAAGTCTGTCTTTAAAAATCACAGGCAATGCAGAGGCATTTATGGCTGGATTTTTTCTGGTCAGCACTCGTATTATACTTATTTAGTGATCAATTTACTAATTGTCTGCTTCCATATTCTTCTAGAATTTCATCTGTTTTGGTCCTTGGGAAGTAGAACATGAAACACTTTGTGCCTATCACATTAGTTTTTGTTTGTTTGTTTGTTTGTTTGTTTGTTTGTTTTTTGGTATGTGGGTGGCTCCCTGACTGGGAATTGAACCGAGGCCGCAGCGCTGACAGCGCCAATGCCGAAGCCTTAAGCCACTACACCATCAGGGAACTCCCCACATTAGTTTTTGGTAAAGAATCGAAAACCACATTTCCCCTGCATTAACCTATTTTATTTTCTCCATTATCACTTTGGTTCTTCTACTTAAAGGTGACATCCTCACCCCGCCCTCCAGGGTAGCATAAAGCTTTTTAACAGTTGTATTGTTTGATGCAAATAAAAATAATTGTAAAATCTAAATAGCAATAAAATATATTTATTACTAAAAAAAAAAAAAGAAAATTACAGGAATTATTAACTCTAAATGTAGTCAGCATAAACATTTTCCAATAAAGCATGTCCAGTTTCCTGGTTTTAGTTTGCACATTGATGAACAGATGCCCAGTTTCTGATTGGTTGGAAATTGAGCATTTGTCTCTTTAAATAAGAAACTTTCTTTGTTAGAGTGAGTTAGATCTGTTTTCCTGTTTTAGGAATCAAGTCTATTCTCTATTGCTTTCTGTTAAGGAATTTTCTTTCTCTCCTGCTGAACACCAGGTTCTGCCCTCCTGCTGCAAGGCAGTGTTTTCACAGTTCTTTTTTTGACTCTTGTGATTTTTTTCCTTGCTTCATTTACTGATAAAATCTGAACGTGGCGAACAGAGAAACAGGAAGTGTGTCCCCTGGAGGAGGCAGAAGGACCTGGTGGAATGATCGAAAGTGAAAGAACTTTCTGGAGGCATGTACCTTCCTGCCCTTTGCTCCCTTCTGTTTCAAGGGATTTTTCTCTTGTGTGCATAAGCCTTGGGAATTTGAGCCTGTGAAATTAGGCAGCTTAGTGGTCTTGGCATCTGGAGACTTGGTGACTGTGATGTTTTTGGGACAGGGCGGAGCAGGTGAGTGCCTGGTGCAGAGGTGGCTGCTGGACACCACGTTTCCAGCACTCACTCGGGCAGACCCGACCTACCCTGGGGTGGCAACTCTGAGTCCTGCCGGGATCTCGGTTTCTCTCTGAACTACAGCCACTAGCGTTGCTACTTTTTAACTCCGGAAATCTCCAGTTCCTCTGCTACAGTTGTCAGCGTCTCCACAGAGGCCTCAAATACAAATAACAGTGTCTCTCTCCTGCTGGATTACTTTGGAAATTCCATAAGACTTTATTTATCTACTTAGGTTTGTTTTCTTTTCCATTTGGCCCTGGGGCAGAGGGCTGAGTAAGTCCTCCTGTCAGACTCAGATGTCCTGTGGTCCTCGGTCTCTGAGGCCTACAGCCCCCCACTCCCCCTGCCTTGTTCTAGGTCCTTTCTTTGATCTCCCCACTCTTACCCACTTCCTACTCCTTTGCCACTTCCTATTCCTCTGGATGGCTCCCAAACAGCAACTCTTTAAGTCATTTGATATGTATCACTGAATTGATCTATATTTTTGCAAAATTGTTTTGTGTGTACATGCTATTTTTAAACTATACAACCTGGAGCAAGTAAGTACCGCCTCTGTGCCTTTGTTTCCTTATCATTAAATGGGGTTAATACTATCTCATGAGGTGGTTGTGAGGACTTAAGGTGATAATATGTGTTAAACGTTTGCAACAGTGACTGGCAATATTAAGTGTTCAATAAGTGTTAGCGTTATTACATAGGTATTAGTATTATTTGTATTATATTTCATTCATTCTATTTTTTTTTTAAAGTAGGCACTCTGTACTTTAAGGTCTATGTATTTTACCTGGTTTCACTTTCTAACCACTATGTAATATTACATGATGGACAGTTTCCTTGCCCGCCAATCCTTGACCTGATGCAACTGTAAACATTTGCCAACCTAATAGGTATAAGGTGGGTATCTAGTTGCTTTCTTTTGCATTTCCCAGGGTACTGATGAGTTTGAGCATCACTTCATACACTTTGGCTATTTGAGGATCCCCATCAGGGGTCTCCACATTTGCATCCATTGTCTTTCTACAGGGTTTCATTTTGTTGTGGATTTTCAGGAAACCCTTGTGTGCTCTAGATCTTCTGCTCCTATGGCAAGTCCTGGGAGCACAGACATGAGAGACGCAGTCTCTGCCCTAAAAAGGAGCTCGTCACAAAACAGTGAAACAAATGTTGGGGTGGATGCTCAGAAGGCATCAAGAAGGAGTCAGAGAACACGTCCTAGGCGAGGATTTAGCCACAAACAGGGTTTTATTCCGCTGCTGTGTTTTCACTCAGACGTGACGAGCAGAATCAAGAGGTAGAGAGGGACGTGGATGTTACCATGGCACATTGACTTAGTCCCCTACAGAGGAAGAGGCGCTTTCCGCCACCTCGTTTAATTCTCTTAGCTATAAGATGGGTCCCTGTCCTCTGAAAGCTTATATTCTGTTTGGGGAAAGAAGAAAGGTAGATGCAAAGAAGAGAGTTGTTTGATATGTATTTTTTTAAGTTTTCTATTTTTAACATCAGAAAACATTTCAATGGTAAAAGGGCAGGGCTAATGTTTTGCTCACTGTTAATCTCCCAGGCTCAGGCCACGGTGAGGGCCCCAGTATCTGCATCTGTGGTAAGGTTGACTGGATTGTGTCTAGGGTTTTCTAAGCCTCTGAGGGTGGGATCTGGTGCACTTGGGACCCATGGAGGTGATCCTTGTATTTGAGTGTCGATGGGGAAACCATGAATGTTAGTAAGCAGATCCTCTGTGGGTCATGGTGAGGGTCCCACAGTTTCCAGATCCCAAGATCTCTCAGAAGTGCTCAAACAATGTTTATGGAATGAAAACATTAAAGTCTTAAGAAAGAAACCAGAAAAAATTGTAAATTCCTGAAATATGGGGGGAAAAAGCATTTTTTTTCTAATTTTAGAATGTGGCAATGGGGCTTCCAAAGTAAAATGATCCGAACACCACCAGATCAAATTTTTTTGCCAACTCTAGTTCCCCTTTCACCCTTCCTCTTGGCAGCTTTGGAGGGAGGGGCTATTCAAAGCAACCTGTGACTCACTTGAGTGAAATCAGGAAGTAGGGCGAGCTGTGCTCTTGGTGTTTCACTCGTCTTGAACGTGCCAGAGGAAAGGAAGCCACTACGAGGGTCTCGGTCCTATGAAGAAGCAGCTGCGAGGGTCCCAGGATTTGCCTTTGGTGAGGTTAGTTGGGCCTTTGGAGAGGGCAGCCTTTGGTTCTAGAGTTTTCTAGGCTGCTGGGGGTGGGATCTGGTGGTCCGGCAGCCCACAGGAACGAGCCTTTTATTTGAGCACAGAAGCGGAAACTGTTAGACGGTCCTGTAGATCAGCCTCTGGGCCCACAGATTCCAGGTCTCAAGGCCCTTCCAACTTAGGTCGATGCATTCCTGGGGGTTTTTCTGTAGAAAGGTAAGTCTGTAGAGGGGCCCTACTTGTTTGCTGGCAAAACTCGTCAAGGCATAGAAACCAAATTTAAATCTCAATTGACTTTGCTGCTGCAGCTACCCATCTGCCAACACATATCCGCCAACATGCATAACCAACATAAACACACATGCGTGCACACATGCACACAGTCCCAAAAATCTATTTATTTACTTATGAAATTAAAAAGATACAAAGCAGTATAGAGAATAACATGATTGTGATCACAGAGTGACAAAATCCAAGACCGTACTTGTGAGGTTAAGCATTTATAGATGAAGTTATGGATTTCATTTAATTTGAAAGTGAAAGCGTTCGTTGTAAGTGTTTCTGAGTTTTGAACACCTTCGTTGGGCTGTGAGCAAATGCTGGCTTCAAGGCCCTGCAGTGGACAGTGTCTGTGTGCACAATGGACTTCTGGCACGTTCTGCGGGAGTCCCCAGTCTGGGGTGGCCGTCCAGGCCACTTTCAAGTAAGTGTTGAGCTTTGAATGAGATGTAGATTTTTGCCTTTGAAGGTTAAGGAAAGTTTTGGATTTATTTTCCCCAGCTTTGAGGTGGTTATCCATGTCACTGAAGGGGCTAGGGTGCTGCTAGAATGTTGCTAGTTGAATTGTTTGTGATTAGATGAAATTTATTTGCAAGTCAATTGTGGCATAGAAGGCAGCGGTGGGTTTATGACTCTGGAATGAGGTGCCAAGGTCTAAACCCAGGCTCCAGCTTGGTTTGTACAGTTCTGACCTTCTCTCTGCCATAGTGGATTTGTTAAGAATTCCTGTGTGTGTATGTTTTCTGTCTTTAAAATTTTTTAATAATTTTAATCTTTAAAAATTTTATGATTATATGTTTTTCTTAGTTAAATTCTTTCACTGGCTTCCCACTGCAATGAGAATAGAATAAAAATCTTTGCAGGGCCTGTCATTAATGCCCTTGAGTGAGATGCTCAAATTTGAGCCTGACTTCTCTCTTACTAGATAATTTCTAAACTGATTTTTTGCAATAGTAAAATGTGGATGATAACAGCAATTTCTTCAGAGGCTTGTAGTAAAATGAGACATAATAATGTTTATATAATTCATATAAACATATTGAAATATTTTGGGGATAAATATATTATAAAACTATTAAATATACTTATATACAAGGGCCATCTGGAAAGTATCTAGCCATGTAATGAGAAAAAATAGAGGCATTTATGGCTGGATTTTTTCCAAACAGCCCTCGTATTATGTAATAGGAATATATTTATATGAACTTATAATTTAACAGATATTATATAATCAAAAGTAAAAAAAAAAGTTGCTGGAGGTGTTTTCACTCCCATCCATCTCTTCCACCTCGTATACAAGATGTATCAAAATATTCAAATTTGTATAGTTTATAAGTGTATGTATACATACTACATATGTGTTTGTTATTTAAAAAAAAAAAAAAAATATATATATATATATATATATATATATATATATATATATATAAAATAACAGCAAATGTGACCAAAGAATTACTTTTAAAAAAATCTTTATAAGAGTTTATTAAACCCAAACTGATTTCAGTTGCCGGGGAGCAAGATCTCAAAAGTTCTCACCAAAAATGGTGAGTTTTTTTAAATGGTGAGTTTCTAAGTAATTTTTCTTTTTCTTTTTATACTTTTCTATACTTGCTCTGAGGAAAAAAATGTTACTTTTATTATTTAAGAATCAGAAAAATACAGCAATGAATGTTTTTCAAAAAACTATTACTTTAACAAGTTTCTAGCCCATGAACTTGTCTAGTAAACCTAGGTCCCAGGGTCCTTATAGTTAGAGCCCAAGAAGCAGCCTGTGGTGAACGGTATAAAATCTTGTGCAGGTGATGACTTTTCAGGCACTATGACTAGAAACATGTGTGACCAAAACAAACAAACAAGCAAGCAAGCAAATAGAGACTGAATATCATACCAGAGTGTCCTGGAAAACCTAGACCCACCAGCATTTTTCCTCCTACGTGGCCATTTTGATATGCAAAAATCACATAGAAAATATTGCCACTTTATTGCAAAGGTAATGAAATGAGTGAGGTGAGCTGGTTACAGAGGACAGGAGCCAAGCATCAATCATGTTTTATCTACACTCATGCCATCCTGGCTTTGGATTGCATCTTTTTAAAAATATATACTGTCAGAAAAATGCTATTGAACAAAAAAGACTTAGAAAGGTTTATTTCTTTGATTCTGTAATACTACTTCTAGGAAATTATTCTTAGAAAATAATCAGAGGTGTACATGGAGATTGGCATTGTAAGATCATCCTAAATGTAGTCAGAGACTGGTTATATAACTATGACCTATTCATATGATTAGATGCTTCACAGATTTTAAAATTCATGCTGTAGAAGAAAAAATGAAGACACCAAGAAGTACTTACAATATTATCAGAGGAAAAATCCACCTCAGGAATATCGTGTATTCAAATATGAAGGAAAAATATACATACACACATATATAAAATATATGATGAAAGGCAGTAAAATATTATTAGGTATTTATCTTTGGATGATGGAATTATAGGCAATTTAATTTTCTTTTTTATCTTTTCTGTATTTTCTAAAATGAATAGAATAAGGATTGTTATCAGGAAAAATTGAGGGAGAAAAGAAGATTCTGCTTTCATTAGATTCTTCGGTTGATTTTATTCTGTGAAATGAGATTTAACAGTGGTTACAGTGGATTTAAAATTTTAAAAACACTGAACCTAATGGTACTAAAGAGAGCTCGGCCTAATTTAGATCTGTTCCAGTATATGAATAAAAATGCATCTTTAAGTAGATACCTTTTAGTTTAGGTATATGCACATTTAGAATGCACATGGTAGGGTTCCCTGGTTTTGTAGTGGCTAGGCTTCAGCGCTTTGAACACTGTGGCCTGGGTTCGATTCTCAGCCACGGAACTACCAAGAGAAAAAAGAAAAAGAAAAAAAAAATGCACATGGTAAACATTTTGAATGGGGAAAAAATGTTTCAATTTCTTGTTCATCCCCAGGCTTTCCCTTACTCACCCCCAGGCCTCAATTTTTGGCCCTGAGGCAAGCATTGAGCAGCCAGCCTCCTGTGTGTTTTGTTCAGAGACCTGTGAATACACAAATCTATGCACCACTTATATATGCAATCATGTAGATCACTTCATTCTCTTAAATAGCTGAATAAAGTACCATTGGATATGATTAATAGCTTATTTAACTCTTCTGATATTGATAAACAGTTGTTTCTGCTCTTCTGGTCTTTCAGGCAATGTTGCCATGAATGACTTTTCCATTTTTTTTTTTTTTTTTTTTTTTTTTTACGAATGACTTTGTACATATGTTTTAGTACACTGATGTTTAAGCTAATGTAGGAAAAACTCCCCGAAGTTAAATTGTGGGGTCAAAGGATATGTGCATTTTATATTTTGACAGATATGGCCAAACATCAATCATTTACCTGCCTGTTTTTATTTCCACCATGTCACAACTCTGTGTATTGCAAGTTTTGTGTTTTATCAATTTGGTAGTTGAGAGTAGTCTTTTGTCATTTCAATTTCCTTTTTAAAAAATTATTGTGAGGTTGAACATTGTTTCAAATGTTATAAAAAATTGGTTATAAAAATTGGTTATAAAAAATAAAGTCACTGGTACTATCTTTTCTCTGAACTATCTGCTCATGATTTTACCTGTTCGTCTATTGCATTGTTGGTCTTGCACTCTCTTCCTTTTAAATTGACTTAGAGGAACCTTGCTTTAAGAAAATTAGTCCATTTCCTATCACATATCATATTACTGTCCTTATTTTTCCGAGTGCAAAATGTATTGTGTTTTTTTTTAAACTTTTCGTTTAGGTTATTTTGCAGAATATTTAAGTTTTTAATTAAGGACATTTATCAGTCTTTCTTTAATAGCTTTCAGATGTTCTGTTATACTTAGAAAGGTTCTTCACCACTGCAATATTATTTTTAAAAATTCTTCTATATTTCTTTCCTTAGTAGTGTAATTTTAAGGATTAAATCTTTGTTCCATCTGCAATTTATTTTGATATAAAGAATTCCGTTAGGATTCATTTCAGTTAGTTCTAGTAATCTTCCTAAATTGTTCTAATACTGGTGTTGAAAAAGCCACCTAAGTGTGGCTAGCTTTTTTTGTAGGGTGATTTGACTATTTTTCATTAACTTTTAATTAACATGCTAATTTCTAATTTCATTGTTAACGTTTAATAACCAGAGAACATAGCCTGTATTATTTTTGGAAATTTATGAAGATTTCCTTTGTGGATATTTTGCAGATGCTTGAAAGGATGTGTATTTTATACGAAGAGGAAATGCCTGTTGGTTTATCAATTGTGCTATGCAGATCTTCTATAGTCTTATATTTAGTCAACTAAGTTTTTTTAATCTCTGGGGGACATGTATGAAAATTGCCTGCTTTTTTGGTGAAAAATAAATTCTTTTGAGTTCTCTTAAGTACTTTTTACAGTTCAAGTTCTCTTTTTATTTTGTTTTCTTTTAAGAACACAAATGTGACTGGACTACTTCTCTGTAATCTGGTGTCCTTAACCTGGTGTTATATCTGCCCTCGGGCTTACCCAAAGGCCTCATTTCCTGCCCATCCTCCACTCACTTTGTTACACTCTCTTAAATACAAGAACACACCCACGCTGGTTTTTCAACACTAATTTTATGCAGATAATATCGGCAGACATTTTCCTTAACAAATTACAGGAAAAAGGCAAACTCCCCTTCCTTACCCCAAGTTCTAGTTTTCTCCTTCATTCCAGAAGGAAAAACTGTATGAGTTTGGTATGTCTTGTTCCAGATCTTGTTATCTTTCTATTTTCTGCTTTCACATACATGCCTGTAACCACTGAACATCTAATTGTATTGCTCTGAGTATTTTGAAAAAGTAGATGTATGATTTTTTTTTGTTATATTGCAAATTAGTTTTTTCACCTTCATAATAACATGTCTCGGATATTCATTCATTTTTATTTCAGAAGATGGAATGTGTTTTCTTAACTGCTGCATAGTATTTATAGTATGACTATACCTTAGTTTACTTAGCCATTTCTTCATTGGAGGATATATGGAATGTTTCTAGTTGTTTGGGGTTACAGATCATGCTGTGATAAGACTCCAAGAACATAGTCTGTTGAGCACATGTGTGTCTCTTTAGTGTGATTTAAGGAATGAGTTTGCTAATACTAATAGTTTGTCCCCTTGTATGTTCAGCAGTTTTTATTTGTTGCACTTTGAGTATATGTAAGTGCTAGCCACTTATTTAAGATATGTTTCCTAAATAAAAGTATTTTCATGATAATTGATTGCTTTTTTAGTGAGAGATCTAGGCTCTACAGCCTTTGTGAGCCTAATGCAGTGTATCTTTCAAAGACATTTTTCTCTCCAGTTTGCTGAATTAAGAAAACTTATCTATACAATGATGTAAGTTGTAGATTAAAAGGATAAAAAAGGTTTTACCACATGATTCTAATTCTAAGAAGAAAATAATAAGCAAGGTGCACAGTATATATGAAAAAGCCTCTTAATGCAATATTATTGTAACAGTGAAGAAATAGAAAATTGTCTAAAAATATTTTTGATATATCCACATGCTAGAAATCAAGACACATTAAAAGTATGCCAAAGAAGAATATTTAATTGTAGGGGTAAATGCTCATTCTAAATATTAAGTGGGGATGGGGGCAACAGTATACACACCTGAATATGCAGCCTGATTCTAATTTTTATATAAATGTATCTTTGTGTGTGTGTGGGTGGGTGGGATTTGACAATGATAACTGGGACCATATTATAAATCACCATATTTTCAATTTTAATTAAAAAAAAACAATGCTGCTATAATCAGGGCGGGGAGAGGAAGGTGTTTTTTAAAAATTTCAAAGTGTTTTTGGCCACTTTTAAAAACCATTAAGGCTTACTATAGTGTGCTAATAAAAAAATATTTCAATTTTAACATCAGATGTGGAAAACACAGGAGTCCTGGTTCACTCTATCACACTACCTGTTAGTGATCGCCAGGATTTATGTTTTCATCTGACAATGCTGGCACACACAGGGAGCTTAAAGACCCAGGAGCCCATCCTCCGTGTTTGGGTTCCAGGAAAGAGGTCCAAACAGGTTAAGGTTATTTGAAGTTAAGGAAAATGCCCAAGGACACAGAGTCTGTGGGATCAAGCAGACGATGGAGCTTGATGGGAAGTTAAAGTTTTTCTTTCAAGGTTCTCAAAGGATAGCTCTGCGGGACCGCCTGTTAGGGTAAGGGAGCATCTGAATAAGACTTCAAAGAGTTCCTTAATTATGCGGAATTTAAAAACCACTGCTTCCAACTGAATGTTCACATTTATCAAGGAAGACGGTAGGAAAACCAGGAGGGTGAGAGAAGCCCTCAGGGTCACATGTCAGTGCCCACAGGTCTCTTTCCTTCTTTTAGGTTAACACTTATTTGGCATTCATTAGTTGCTGGCCATTGTTGTCTAAATGCATTAGCAGTTATACAGGGTCTGGCAGACATAACACCTTTTTAAAAGTAGTTAAAATATTGTTATGTCACAGAATTACATGGCTATGCTTTTGGAATAAAAGAGTTGGGTATAGATGACCAGCTCATAATGAAGGGCATTACCTCTGCAGGACCCTGTATGTTCACAGCATGCCAGGAGATGGGTGTTCTTCTGGTGCTTGTTTTAAACAAGTATCTAACTCTCAGAGGACAGGAGCTGCCCAGGGCCTGGAGGCAACCTCCCAGCTGGATTCTGATCTGAGTTTTGTCTGAGCTTAAAGCCCCATACTCTGAGCCACTGCAGCCCCCCAACTCTGAGAGTCAGCTGCAGGGGACCTTCCTGGTCGTGGTGGGCAACACTGTGTCCCGCTTTACGGAGCCAGGTCTCAGTCTTGTTTCTATAGAGAATCTGATCAAACACTGATCCAAGGGCCCTTTCACAGGCCTATCAGAGCAGATAGAGCAGGGGAGAAATCAGTCCAGGCAACTCAAAGGGCTCGATGGAGGAGAATCCCCAGATCCTGGGTTGCTTGCATGCAGGTTTGCATTTCCTGAAACACTGCCTTCTCTCTCTCTCTCTCTCTCTTTTTACCTACTCAAATGTGTATTTGAAAAGACTGTGTTATCTGATTTAGAGACTTTGTTGAAAGGGCTGGCAGGATCGACTGCTTCTGCTGCCAGTCTCCGGTTCTTGGCCAGCAGTGGGTGCTTGTCCTAAGGCCTGTGGAGCACAGGGCTACATTATGTCCTCCCACCACTACTGTTTCCGTCAGACCCCATCACTTCTCTGCCTCCAACCCTTCCAATCTGTCCTCCACACTAAATAAATGTTAATCCGAATCAGATGATGTCACTCTCATGTTTATGGTCACCACAAAGCCTGAATGCTTTGCCCTGGAATTTGAGGACCTTTACAATGGTTCCTGGCCACAGCTTCCTCCTTCTGTCCCACCACTCCCCATCCCAGACCCTTCCAGCTTACTTTATTGAGCTCCTTGTACCTGCCTGAACTGACTTGAACATTCTTGCCTCCATATTTTGTATGAATTATTTCCTGTAAGGATGGTCCTCTCTCACCTCCTCCCCAAAGGAGCCTTTCCTCCAGGAAGCCCTTCTCCCAAGCTGATTTAGGGCTTTTATTCTTAGGTTGCCCTGATCATAACTCTCTGAGCATTGGCTGGTTTGTCTATCTCCCTTCCTAAACAGTAAGTTACATGAGAGTAGGAGCTTGTCCTGTTTTGTTTTTTTCTTTGCTATATCTGCAGCCCAAAGTCTGGTATATACTGTAGTAGATGTGATAACATTTCTTCCTCATCTAAACATGATATTATATTTTGACCTAGGCTGTAACTACATTCAATTAACACTGGACAAGCATGGATTTCAGCAGTTGTCTCTATAATATTGGGGAATGTCTGGGAAGTGATGAGCTGGCCTCTCTCAAGTTCCTGAGCCTGGACTACATCCCACAAAGGAAGCAGGAGCCCATCAAGGATGCCTTAATGTTATTCCAGAGGCTTCAGGAAAAGAGAATGTTGGAGGAAAATGACTTGTCCTTCTTGAAGGAGCTGCTATTTCGAATTGGTAGACTGGATCTGCTAGTCAAATACCTGGGCACCAGCAAGGAAGAGATGAAGAGTGAGCTTCAGATACCAGGCAGGGCTCAGATCTCTGCCTACAGGTGGGAAGAACCTCTTCAGTGTGGGCACTGGGAGGTGTAGGGGAAGTGGACACATCTTTGTGTGCATGTTGTTTAGTATGACTTTGGGGGCTCTGGGAAGATGTTGTCCCCAAGGCCAGATTAAGAAATTTAAAGACCTTATATATAATTCAGAAAAAAAATGCTAAAACCATAAAATAAACATTTTTTCAAAGAGAAACTTTACCTATAAGTATGCTGACATTAAAATAGACTTTTTCTAACTGTTCTTTCTTTCTGTCATGTGTCTATTACCTTGGTGTCTCTGCTTTGCCGATGCCTGCCTACAGGTGTGCTTACTTTGTCAATTATTGGATAAAGCACCACTACTTCCCACCCTGAAATCCTCTTCCCACCTGTTTGTGGACAACTGTGGAAATTCTCAATGGAGTTTTAGGCTTTTATCCACACTTGCATTTCAAAATTCTCCAAGGAGGTATACGTTGCCAGTCGTTCTGTATTGGCCAGACCCCACAAAGACTGCTTAGCCCCTGTGAGGCTAAGTCACTGCCGTTGACTTGGGTGTCGGTTCTGTCAGAGGCCTTGCAGCTTGGCCTTGCCCCACCTGTGGGAGAGTGGGTAACCTAGGGGTGACAATTCACATCCAGTTACATCTTTGTGATTTTTTAAGACTTTAAAAATAGAAACACATTACCAACTTCTCTGTTTCAACATCCCCTGTTCTCAAACACTCCTTAAAGTTATTTTTAGTTTTCCTTTCAGAAAGCTTCTACTCAAGCCTGCTTGCTTGTCAGTAACTGTAGCATGTGCAACGTTAAGTCCTCATAGCCGGGGCTGAAAGTGGCTATCCTCTGCTAGACTGGCCTATTAATGCCCTGCAAAGACATGAGATTCTGGCATGTTCCTTATATTCTGTCTTGAGGCTTGACCATTTTTATTTTAAATGACAAAAGAGATAACTCTGGGTATATCTGTGTTCAAGCATTGCTATAACAAAGTACCACAAACTGAGTGGGTTAACACAGTAGAGAAATTTATTCTCTCCTAGTTCTGGAGGCTAAAAGTCTGAAATCAATGTGTGTCAACAGGGCTGGTCCATTTTTGGAGTCTCTATGGAGAATCTGTGTCATGCTCCTCTTCTAGCTCATGGTGGTTGTAGCCAGTCCTTAGTGTCCTTGTCTTATTGATGCATCAGTTCAATCTCAGTCTCTATTCTCCTCTCTGTATCTGTTTGTCTGATTTTCCCACTCCTGTCATTGGATTAGAGCCCACTTTAATCTAGTATGACGTTATCTTAATGAGGTTACAACAACAGAGACCCTTTTTCTAAATAAGGTCGCATTCACATGTACCGGGTGAACATGAATTGAGGAGGAGAGGAAAGGAAGACACTATTCATTACTATTCAGTACTGGGTAACTTTGTGCTAATAGGATTGTGAAATTCTTCTAAGGAATTTTAAATTAAGGCACCAAATAATCATAAAAAACAGTCCCAGAACTAGGAAAGCTGGAAGGTCTCATCCTATGCTCACTGTCTTGGTCTTCTGGAGGGTGCACTCCTTCCGCCATATGAGTCAGACTGAGACAGATGGCTGATGCCAGACAATGATTTGTACCTCTCTGTTGGAGGACCAAGAGTCCCTAACGAGGGCAAGATTGGTCTGCTAAAATCTTTAACGTGTTCATTTGGGAACAAAAGGCTCAGCACAAGTAAAATCTACTGTTGTTCATTATTGTTGAACTTTAACCAATAAATAAAAAATATGTTACTGCGATTACTTTCAATGTATAAGAAAACACTAGACATTTTAATTTTCAAATTATAATTGCTACTTATAAAATAAGTGTCTTATAAACTATCTAACGTATTGTCTAGACAATGATGGTACAAGAAATCTAGTAGGTTTCGGTCATGAGGAAAGTAAAAGGGGAAAATTCCTTGTTATAAAGTTAAAAGGAGCAGTTGCTTTTGATTTGACTCAATCTTGGCTGAGGTGAGAAAGCTTTAGAGAAATGCTTCTAGGGTAGAGATTCCATGAGAAGAAGGATGAAGCAGGTGATAATACTGAGAAATTTTTGTTTCTACACTATTTTTATTTTCAGAATTTAAAATTTTAAATTTAATTTTGAAGTTAACATGTTTTTCATGTTGAAGTTATTTTCCTTTACATTGTAATAGTGAAAGCATAGATTAGCAAATAGTAATACCTATCATGTATCCAACACTTATTGTATTGCCAAATATTAAGCACTTCAGATAGACTTATTTATGTAATCCTCAACATGTCTCAATAGTGTGGATGTAGTCTCTACAGTCTACAATGAGGAAAAAATTGTGCAATACGTCTGAAGTCACACAGCTCATACATAGTGGAACCAAGGTTGCAACACCAGAAGTCTGGGTCCCCTATGTTTAAACAATGTTCCTCACAACCTCTGAACATATGGAAACAAAAACAGCATGGACTCTGCTGTCAGGGGACTTGGACATCTTTATAAACATATAATTATTTATGTTACCCTTTGGGTGGTAGAAAGGCACAGCACAGTGAGCATAGCTCTGAGGACAGTCAGGCAGTGCTTGAGCTGTTTGAGGATGAGTAGTTGTCTGAAGACAGACAAGGGAATGGGGTGAGCGGGTAACAGCATCATGGGTGAGGGGCAGGGCAGCTGAGTGTGTTTGGAGACCAGATGAGGGGAGGGTGGTGAGGGGTGCTCGGAGATGAGGAGGCAGGCTGGGCTCAGTTCACAAAGGTCTGACTTATAGAACCAAGTATTTGGCCTTCCAATTGAAGGTAACAGCTGGGAGAACACTGACAAGTTTTGATTAAGGAAGTGATGATCTGATTTGCATTTTGAAAAGCATAATTTCCAAAATCACAACTTTTTAATTGCAGCAAGGTCTTGATTTTATAGCGAAGACAAAGGAAAACTACAACTCACTTAACTGAAATTAACTAAGGGACAAAGTTAATAGAACTTTAAACTCTGTTAAAGGTGGGATAGTTGGGCATGAGTCGATGGTCTTCTGAGTCACTACACCAGCCTCTTTTCAAGGACTCAACTCATAAATCATGTCATTATCTGACTTTATTTTAAAAGGGGGCCATTAGAATCAAGTCTGTGGTGTCTCCATGTATCAAATAGGAAATTATTTAAAAAAACATTTCTCAAGTGTCTTTATTTCCCACCACAGGGTCATGCTTTTTCAGATTTCAGAAGTGGTAAACAAAGACGAATTGAAGCGTTTTAAGTTTCTTTTGAGCCAGGATATCGCCAAATGTAGACTGGATGAGGACATGGTAAGACCTGCAGTCGCACCAAGATTTTGTCTTGAGGAAAAGTCAGCCAGTGGGGGTTTCTGAGGCTGAAGAGAGGTCTGCTCTGGTAAAAGCACCTGAAGTCTCATTTTTTAACCAGGGATGAAGAAAGCTGTCAGGCATGAGCATTGTCGATACGATTGCTTTGCATACTGTGGGGGGCTGCTCTCATTAATTATCAGGAGCAAGGCAGCATCAGGAGACAAGAAGGCTGGCTGTAAGGGCACAGCCCAATGGGGACCCTGCAGAGCCAGGAAAGACAGTGTGGTAGGCCTGAGACATTTCCCCTATTCTGCAGTCTCTAAAACATCCTGGACCTGGACCTGCGTGTGTGGGGCGTGGGGTGGGGTATGGTTTTATGTTCTGTGTGTATGTCTGTGTGTGTGGATTGCCGGAGGCAGTGTTGGGTGTAAGGCAATACCCAGGGTTGTCATCAGGAAACCAGGCTGCTGAGTCTCAGCCACGTACCTCGGGTTGTTACACAGTCTTCATACAAATGTATCCATAGGCTTTCAGCATAGGGCCTAGGGCCTGGGGACTGGGTGGCATCTGATGTGGCTTCTCCTCTGTCTTCTCACTTCTGTCTTTCTAGGCCAGAAAACACAAAATTGCCTTCCTCATCATCGGCTTTGTAAGACCAGAATGTCCTCTTAGGAGGGTCTGCTTGGGAAGCTAGCATGGGCCCTTGGTTTGGAGAAAGTGAAAGTAAAAAAATCTGATTCCATCTTTCAACTTTATTTCTCTTTCCTCTAGACCTTGCTTGATATTTTCATAGAGATGGAGAAGAGGCTTATCCTTGGGGAAAGAAATTTGGACACCCTGAAAAGAATCTGTAGCCAAATCAACAAGAGCCTGCTGAATAGAATCAAAGATTATGAAGAATTAAGCCCAGGTAGAAACAACCTGATAGCTGTGAATCAGTAAAATGTATTCTTAAATTGACAAATCCCGTTATGTCATAGTATTTCCAATCAAAAATGTGTGTCTGTTTTAATTCCAAGGGAAGAATGTGCCTTTGTTAAAGACTCAAAAACATCTGAAGTAAAACTAATGAATGATTGTAGTAATTAACCCTTTTGGTGCTGAAAAAAATTTTCTTCTCGTCCCAATGCTGATTATTTTGTGCAAAAGTTGGGCCAAAATACAAATTTCACAAGGGATCATTTATAGTTTCAGTTTATGTTAGTTTCTTTCTAACTACCTGATAAATGAACCTAAAACAACTAAATAACAAATAGAACTTGCAGAAAACATGCATTTTTTTCAATATAACATGCTTAATATTGTCATACTGGCAAAAATCATTCCAAACACTGTTCTTGGGTTACAACTTATACTGCTGCAGTGTATGGTAGCGCTCAAAGCAATCAGTGGCATGCATTGGTACATTACACTCTTTACAGTATGTGGTACACTGATGTCTCTCACATTTTGCTGTTACTACACACCTCACAATCGACATGTAAGCATGGCTGTAGCACTAGACCCCTCCCTATGTGTCAACTTTAGTGGCTTCCACACCCAGCCCCTACAGTTGACTTTGGTTGACAGCTGCACCAAAAGGGTTAATAGAAATTTACTGTGCACACACCGAAAAAGACAGTTTGCAAACTGGGAGTATGCAGAACAAAATGTGAAATGAGATTTGGGGGGTATGTTATAAAGCAGCTTATATAGTGAAAAAGCAGTAACTGTTGATTCTTCACAGTGATTGGTTATAATGTTGGAGTTTTCTTAAATGATAAGGGAAGGTCAATCGTTACCTCATATCATTGATCTTGGAAAAAATTCAAGTTTTGCTCACAATTTTCAGAGGCATAGCAGGAAATGACAAAGGTCAAATTAGTCTTGCAAAATAAGCTAAATTAAACTTTGCTTGTATGATTAAACTGGTTTGTTTGCTTAGGAAGTTTTCAAGATTGGTTTCCATTTGATTTTTTAATTTTAACACCTTGAAAGAAGTCTAGATAAATTTTCAATAATAATACTTGGAGATACTTTTTCAAGATTTATTTAGTTAATTTATTTTTTGATCCATGTTACTTCCACTCCACAACCTTCTATCACATCCACATCTTAATGGACCTATTATCAGGATGAAGCCTCAGTGGCTACCTGTTGTCACCATCTCTACACATTAAAAGATGTAAAAAGAGTTGTCTAAAGTCACAGACAAATGTGAGCCCAGGCTGGCAACTTTGAAACAGCTACAGTCAGTCAATAATAAGATTTTACTTATTATGTGGACTACAAGGATATTATGTTCAAGGTAGTCTGTGAATTTTCATTTTAAAAGGGATTTTGTATTGTCCTCAGTGCCACATGTTTCTTTACCAAAGTCCCTTCCCTGCCTTGTCTCATGCCAGATGTGTCCCAATTACTTGTGGGGGAGGAGTCACTCAGAATGCTGTCCATGTCCGACTCTCCACAAGAACACCACTGTGAATCAGGAGAACAGGACAGTGAGTCACAGCAGGTATGAGGAAACCTTCCATTCCTTCTTCTCTTTGCATTACAGAATCTAGTTATTGTACTCCTTAGCTTTTTTGTTTGTTTTTGTTTTAGATTAACTAATAAGGGGCATAAACTTAGTGACAATTTTAAGAACTGTAGAAAAAATTCACAAAGACACGCTTTAAGTGTAACTTTTTAATTTCTTAAAAGATGTAATCTCTTGGGTTTCCTATGTGCAAAGTTTTTGTTTTAAAACCAAAGACAAGGACATTGGAGCAGTTTTAAGGCAGAGGGGTGAGAAGCCTCCTATCTAATGCTTTCAGCAGCTACGTCAGCCGAAATGGGAGAGGGCTCTGGGGAAAGTGTCTAGCAGGACTGGAAGACACAAAACCTTTTCTTTTAGCTTGACATTTCAAAACATTTTCTCCTTTGGGATTAGGTGTAAGTGGCAAACACTCATGATCTGGTCATCTCTGTGTTCTCATCTCAATGAGTGGTATAAAATTTGTCTATTATAGACATAGTCACTTCTATTTATGTACAACAATGGACCAAACGCCTTCTGACTCTAGTTTAGCCCATTCCCTCCTCTCTGGCAAGAAGCAGAGGAAACCCTGAACACTATGAATCCAGCAGGAGACTTGAAATAAGCTTGAGCGAAACAATGTACTAGTGGGCTCCTGAACACATTGCCAGACTTTTCTCGGTCTCAGAAATCAAGTATTAACCGAAGTCCTGTGGTACTTTGCAAAGAGTAAAGCACTCTACAAGCATTGTCCCCAAAGAATAGCTAAGGATGCTGAGTACAAGAGAGATGAACTTGCTCCAAGTTTTAAGGTTATTAAGTAGTAAAACCATACTAACTGTGGGGCAGTGGTCCGGGGACCCCGTGTGAGGGGAATAGGGGGAAGTGAGTTTGTTAGGGAAACAATGTCAAGTTGGGCTGGAGCCATGGAATGAGCACTCGTGGCCCAGTCTGGCTTAGAGGATGGTCTAACCTCTTACTGGGGAGTTGTATGTCCACATCTCAAGTGTTTGACCCATAAAGTCAGCTCCTGGGTTCGATTTTTGTTTTTCAGATATCAGACAATGTTTATCGAATGAAAAACAAGCCTCGGGGGTACTGTGTGATCTTTAACAATTATGATTTTAGCGTAGCCCGGAAGGAAGTGCCCAAATTTTACAGAATGAAGGATAGAAATGGAACAGATTTGGATGCAGGTACAGTAAAACTGAAAAGAACAGTTAAATATTTCTAATACTTATATCCATTGAGAAGGGGAGAACAAAAGCTGTCCAACAGGTATTTTTTTAAAAAATGGAATTAACCGTATTTCCCTGTGGTGGTGAATGACACTCTTACATCTTTGCTAGTTTTCTGTTTTTCTTTTTTTTTAATTCAATTTTTATTTAATTTTAAAAACCAAAGCTATGTGTATATAAAGATAAAATATCAAATCTTACTAAAAGGCTTCTACAGAAAAGCAGTAATAAGCTTTGCTTTTAATTCAACTAAATGAATAGTGTTAGGCATTACAATGTGTGAGAACATTGCCTTCATACCAAGATCACTTACAGAAGCTGCATTAATAAAAGAGTGCAGCAGAAATTGTGAGTCTTAAACAGAAATAGCATTTTCAAATGCTGAACTAGACAAATTCTTTAGCCCAGAATATTTCAGCTAAGATTGAGAATTTACGTGTTAAATGAAAAAATAATGCACAGCATGTGGACACGGAAATCGGCACAACTAATAGAAACAATCCAGCCCAAACTTTGTGATATTAAGAATTTTTATTTGATCGAAGAATTTTCCAAATGTTTTTTACAGGTCATCACATTAGGTAGTGACTTATTTTTTAAAAGGAGTAAAGTTTAAAGAATTAAGGTAGGCTAATTTTAATCATCAGGACTCTGCTAATGGTCTCTGTTTAATTTGTTTATTCAAGCAAATCTATTCTATGTTTTTAAGAAGCCAAAGAGCTTATGTCCATTGACTACATCATTCATTGTTATACATCTTGGGTACTCAAGAAAAGGTTTTGGGCCTTTGATATTCATTCATTTACTATTAAAACTTTTTCTTAAAGTATAATATTTGATTGTATTTCTGACCTTTTGGTCAAAGGGTACAAAGTTGAAGTTATGTAGGATGAATAAGTCTAGATATCTAATGTACAGCATGGTGACTATAGTTAATACTGCATTGAATACTAGAAATATGGTAGGAGTATATTTCAGGTGCTCACTTCTGTCTCTCTCTCTCTCTCTCTCTCATACACACAAGAAAACTTTGTGCAGAGAGATGTTATTAGCTTGACTGTAGTAATCATTTCACTATATAGATCATCATGTTGTATACCTTAAATACATATATATAATTTTTCAAAAAGGAACCAGACAGGCAGCCAGAAAATATTGAAAGACTTTAACTAGATCTATGAGATCTTTTGGGGGAACAATAATGTTAAGCATATAGAAAACAAAGCAATAAAAAAAAGTAATTACTAATTCTAGAAAAGAAAAAATGTAATAAGGAATCATAATTAAAGAATATTACGTTTACATAGTACTAGTAATAAAAACATGACTAATGATTCAACTAAACACTGTTATTAATTATATAAGAGCACCAAAGGCTCATTACCCATAATAGAACTCAATACAAAAAAATAGCATTGCACCCAAATTTATTATGGAATGGAGGCTAATACCAAAGAAGAAAAGTAGTTAAAAGTTCAAAGTGATTGCCTTCATGGAATATTACTAGGTAATAGGGAGGGGTGGAGAAGTGATAGTTTTTTTTTTCGTAATAGGTCTTTTAGTTTTATTTGATTTTTAAACATTCATATGTTGTATTTTGACAATTTTGAGAGGATTCAGGATAAAATAAATATGGATCTTTTATTCAAAAAAAAGTTTGATTTTTGGTTTCTAGTTATGTAAGTAATATAATTATTTTTTAGATTGGTTTGGTAGTAAGCCTAAACAATAATTTACTCATATTGTAGACTAGTTTAAGTAAGACAGCAAACCAACAATAGTATTTGCCTTTTTTTATTTGCCTCAAGACCGGGAAATAGTTTCAGCTGATGACAGTAAATATTAGAAGACTATGGAATCCAGTGAGTAATATAGAGGATCTTGTTTTTAAATTCTAGTTAAAATTTTTATCTGATCAATGTTGTCTTTAGCTCTGGGCTGTGGTCTGGGAATTATTGTGGTATAATATGACTTGTCTTATTTCATTTTTCAGCAACATTGAGCAACATCTTTAGAGACCTTCATTTTGAGATAGTGCATTACAGAGATTCCACAGCAAAGAAAATCTGTGAGGTTCTAAAATTTTACCAAAACATGGACCACAATAACAAGGACTGCTTCATCTGCTGCATCCTCTCCCATGGAGACAAGGGCATCATCTATGGCTGTGATGGGCAGGAAGCCTCCATTTATGAACTGACCTCTTACTTCACTGGTTTGAAATGCCCTTCCCTTGCAGGCAAACCCAAAATCTTTTTTATTCAGGCTTGTCAAGGAGAGAACTACCAGAAAGGTATAGCTGTTGAGACTGACTCAGAACAGAAGGATGCCTGTTTAGAAAATGACTCATCATTTCAGAAGCGCTATATTCCAGATGAGGCTGACTTTCTGCTGGGTATGGCCACTGTGAACAACTGTGTTTCCTACCGAGACCCCCTGGAGGGAACCTGGTATATTCAGTCACTTTGCCAGAGCCTCAGAGAAAGATGTCCTAGGTAATTTTTGCCTACTCAATCCTTTATTCATCATGAAATGTCTTGCTGTAGATCACATAGCTGTACTTTCCAGGTCAGTTGCAAAGTGAAAGAGAGGGCTAGTGTTAGCATCTTTAGTTCATAGATAGAAAGAACTAAGATACTTACTGGGGAGTTTCCTTTGTTAGCACCTGAAAAGACAATCAAGGTATCATATTGCTAGGAAGAATGGTAAAGTCAAGTAGTGCAGCTTTGCATTTAAGCAGAAATGTGACTGTGTTGATGCAACTAGAAAACTTTCAAGAAGTCTTCAAAGAATGCAGTAACCCATTTCAATGTTTAATGTCCTCTAACTGTCAGAAGTTCTGTAAATAGCTAACCAATCTCAAACTCTCTGGTGTACTGTGAAACTAAAGTACCAAAGCATAGAAACTCTTTATAGTTTTACTAATTTGGCCTGATTTGAAGCCAGAAAATGTAGAAAACTATCCTTCTTTCATTTAAATATCCCATGCTTCCTTTATTTAAATGATGGTTTTTGTATATCACAATTCACCCAAATACACATGCAAGTGACAGATGGATAGCAAGGAATCCTCTGTAGGTTCCTTCTAGTTTTGTCTCATATGTTTTAAGTGTATGAACAGTGAGGCTTTTCCATGGCAAATAAAGGAGTGAACCATAACATCAACACTATGTTTTCATTATGAAATTTAGACTATGAATCCTGCAAGGTTCCGGGAGCTATCTGCAGAGATCAATGAATAGGTTGCCTAATCAAACTGATTAGACAAACTGGTAAGAAAGAAGTGAGGTGACTGCTGGAGACATTCGATTTTTACTGCCTAAAGTTTGATTGCATCATAGATGAATCCACAGAAGCAATGTCAATTTGAGGCAGAGAGTGTTAGGGGGCATTGTGGTTATTATGGGGGCAAGCAACATAATACATGGAACCGAAGGAGGTACAAACAAGTTGGGAGGAAAAGAAACCAAATCTGATGTTAACACTGAGATTTCTGATGGTCTATAGAGCTCCTAAGTAAACCAAAGATAAGTTACTAAACTCTGAGATAACTCCTTTATCTAGAAAGCTGTGGTAGGTCTTGGTTTAGCAATTTATTATTTCAAATGTCTAATGTATTGAGAGAGATAAGTATTATAAGCACATCAGATGAAAGGGTTTACCAGTTGTTTTTTCCTCATAGGTGGTCATGATGTTGTGTTATGTTTTTCAGAGGTGACGATATTCTTACCATCCTCACTGAAGTGAACTATAAAGTGAGCAATAAGGAAGACAAGATAAATAGTGGGAAGCAGATGCCACAACCTACTTTTACTCTCAGAAAAAAGCTCTTCTTCCCTCTTAATTGATATGTAGCACAATGCTTAATTTGTTAATATGCTTTCATTTTGCTTTTATGTTTTTCCGTTTAGTTTTATAACACTATGCTTAATTTAATTGTTAATAAAATGCTGCTATGGTTTGATTTGTTTTTGTTTTTTTGCCAATGGCATCTCACAGGTGGAAAATGTTTAAACCATAGATATGTTTTACTTGAGTATCCCAATATTGGCTCACACAGTTGTATGTTTTAAAAGTTCATATTTAAAAATTGGGAGATGTCACATAAAAACCAGAATGCCTTCTTTTAAAAAATCAGAATAGGAGTTCCCTGGTGGTGTAGTGGCTTAAGGTTTCAGCACTGGTGCTGTCAACGCTGTGGCCTGGGTTTGATTCCCAGCTAGGGAACTACCCACATACCAAAAAAAAAAAAATCAGAATATTTGACCACATGGACCCAATGCTCCTGTATGGCAACAATGGAATGGGTTCTCCCAGTCTCCACCCCTTCCCTCCATAATCCCAGACATCACCCTGCCCAATTCCTTCCATCGCAGCTGCTGCCAGTTGCCATTTATCACTGTGCTTGTGGGATTGTTTTTACTTATGCCAGCCTACTGTTGCCTGCCGAGTGGGCATATAAATTCTGGCAGTGGTTTAGAGAAGGTAGCAAGAATCATCAGGAACTTTTCCCAAATCCTAGGTTAGGGAATATGATTGAGACAAGGAGAGTGGGGACACATGTAAGAAAGAAAGGTTTTTAGAATTAAACCAATAAATCGTCATTCTTGCTAGCTAAATGCCAGAGCAGGACAAAAGGTACACCCCAAAATACAGTCAACATTTACTAGGAAGAAGTTTTTTTGATCCATGTCTTCATAATAAAATACGTAAAGGTGGAAGAGAGAAAACCCAGAGAAAGCTCAGCTCCAGGTATAGAGAACACTACTTTTCAATGAAGAGTCATGAAAATCTAAAGCAAATTGTGAAAAGACAAAAAAAAGTAGGTTAAAGACAACCCAAGAACTAAATTCATCACATACATTTCTCAAGAAAATATCACAGGAGTTCTCCAGGCTTACAGACATGATGGAGAATAACTTTTCTGCTCATAATTCTTGTCTTTTGTTGCTACTATCTTCTAAAGTGTCAGAATCATCCCCATAAATATTAATAGATCTTCCAGATCGTTGTTCATAAATTTCTTCATTCTTGGCTATTATCTTTTGCCTATAAAGAAAGGGAAGATGTATCACTATAGACTCAAGGGGTAGAAAGGGATGTAGAATATCTGGGGAGAGAGAAATGTGGTTTCATTTCTTCATTGGAGACAGCCTCACTCATTACTTGCAGTGTTTCTGAATTTAATGAGATAACAATATTTGGGTGACCAAATGCCCATATGAGGAATTTTCTACTAAATCAACATAATGAGTAAATTCCCTTTTTAAAAGTATTGACCAAAGTTTATTTCAATGATTTAAGATGCATCTTTAGGTAGCAGTATAATTTCTGACCTGAAGCTGATTTCTACTGCAAACATGTGCAGCTGTATCTAAGAGTAAGCCATTAATAACTAAACCCCTAAACTCTCAGGGAAGATGGATTTAAAGATAATCCCCATAGAACTGAATGAACTCAGAGATTCTCAGATAAATCTCATGTATAGTTTTGCATAAAAACTAAGACATAGATAAGGGAGTGGCGTCTAGACACATTGCCAGTACCATTTCAAATGAACTGTCTGACTTCAGCAGATAAATTCTGAGGTCAGGCTCAGAGTGAATATCTCCCTCCCAAAGGGACCTGTACCTTGATTTCACTAGGGAATGCATGGATTCATTTTTACCTATTTCTCCCCCAAACTCCCTCCTACTTCCTAAAGATAAATCAGCCATGTTCCTGTGAGCAGCATCATTCACACCTCAGATGAATGTTTTCTTCTGTCAAGAGATGTATGGTGTATTTAAACTTCTCTTCAGATTCTGCAGCCTTGGTTTGGAATGTTTTCTCCAGATTTCCCAACACACCTTTCTGAAAGACATGCAAAATTTAATAGCTATCTTTCCCAAATTAGATGGTCAAGCTACACAGAGAGACCTGGGTTCCTCTTCCTCACATCTATTCCCCCTCTAGCCAGGACTCACCTGTCTTTGGAGTTCCATCTGGGTTTGGTAGAGGGTTGTGTTAAGTGATTCTAGGACAACAGTTTGTGCATGCAACTCTTCCTGTAAGACCTGTGTATAAAGAAATTGTTTCGGGACATCATGATGATACCTACCCATTTATTTTCTTCTCCAGGGCATCTGAACTAGAATGTGAAGCATCAACTTCAGCTACTCCTTCTCTTGCACCATTCAATCCCTATGCCCTGTTAATTCTCCTTCCTCCATGTCTTGTCCATCTATACTCTCCTCTGTAGCCTCACTATCATTGCTCCAGAGGCAGCCCCCACCAGAGTTCATATGGGTTGTCACAACAGCAACCAATTATTCATTCATTGAACAAGATTTGTTAAACACCTACTATAGATTCCAACTATATAACATTCTGGAAAAGGCAGAACTATAAACAAAGAAAAAGATCAGTAGTTGCCAGGGATAGGGGGAAAGCAAAGTGTGTATAGGTAAACAGTATTTTTAGGGCAGAGAAACTATTCTATATGATACTGCCACGGTGAACATGTGGTATGATGCATGTGACAAAAGCTATAGCATGTACAACAAAAGCATAAACCCTAATGTAAACTATGGACTTTAATTAAAAATGATGTATGGATATTAGTTCATCAACTCTAAGAAATGTACCACACCAATGCAAGATGTTAATAACAGAAAAAAGTGTGTGTGTGTGTGTGTGTGTGTGTGTGTGTGTGTGTGTGTGTGTCTAGAGGGGAGTATATGGAAAATCTTTGTACTTTCTGTTTAATTTTTCCATAAAGTTAACACTATTCTAAAATAACAGTCTCTTAATTAGGGGAAAAAACCCTACTACTGTATTAGGCACCAGGAATATTATGAATAAGATAAATATAATTCCTACTCTTATGGGGATACATTATAGTGAGAAAGATATAAAAAAATTAAATAAAAGTAAATAAAAAATTATAATAAGTTGAAAACATACCAAGGATTCAGGTAGAGGATGCAGTGTAAGTGCAAGGAAGGGATAAGTGTGGGATCTACTTGAGGTAGATGCTGGAGAGACTATAGAAAATGAACCAGATTGGCCTCTGCTGTCAGGTGTCAGCCTCACTTACTCCTCCACATCCTCAGAGCTCTTCTCATGTCACGCGTATCCTCCCACCATGTACTCATGTAACAGAGAGGTACCATCATTTACTACAACTGCATTGTGCAAAGTACTGTACCACGTCATTTTGTATTTTTTCACTTAGGTATTTATTCAAAAAATCAATTGTTACTTTCTGAAAGTCAAGGATATGCCAGCCAGTATTCTAGAAAACAGAAAATACCCCTGCCTTCATTGAATTTATCAGGTTAGATGGTTCTAAGTCTGTGTAGAAATATAAAACAGTGAAAGGAAGTGTCGGGCATTTGAGTGAAGACTAGAAGGAAGTGAGGAAGTTCGCCATGTGGTTATCTGGCAAAGAGCTTTCCAGGAAGAGAAAAAAAATCAAGCTCAAAGACCCAAAGTGTAAGCATCTGGGCTGTTAAAGAAGCAACTTTAGAAGTCTACTACCCCTGGAGTGGAATGATGAAGGGGAAAAACTGAAGATAAGGTTGGAGGAAAGAACCACCAGCATAAAGTAAGTGGAGCAATCCCCCAAGGCCAACTCAGGACTGGGAATAGTGCATAGTCCCACCAGCCAGCGTAGAAAAACCCTTCCTATACACACAGTACTGGGGAGACTACTGAGAATGGTGTCATCTCAGTAGTGGGGAAAAACTAGCCCTAGACTAAAGACTGCTATGATTCTGCCTCACAAAGCTTAAAAGCTAGGCTTGAAAAGACCAAACTATTTCCAAGTAACTTAACTGAATTCCAGAACAAAATTCAACAATATTTTAAAGGAATACAAAAATATTTGGCATCCAGCAAGTTAAACTTCACAATGGCTGGAATCCAATTAAAAAATTGCCAGGCATGCAAACAAGCAAGAAAATATGACCATAAATGAGGAGAAAAATCAATTAATAGTAATAGACCCAGAAATGACACAAATGATTGAATTAGTAGACAAGTTCATCAAAGCAATTGTAATAATACACTGGTTCTACCTTGCTCCTAAAACCCTTTCCTTTACTTTGTAGGACATTGTAGTCTGTTGGTGCAATGACAATGAAGTCCCCTGGGCTCTAAGATATCATTCTATACTTCCATAACAGTTAATCATTTCCCAAACATGTTCATTCTGAATTCAAATTAAATTCTCAGTGAAAGAAGAACCACAAGGCACTTTGTGGATTTGAACAGCTTCCCTTCAGGTGTCTCCCACATGGTGTCCCAGAAGAAGAGAGTTCATTACGGAGGCTTTGCGGGTGAGGTACACTCAAAGTTTTAAGGAGAGGTTTGGAGTCTGAGTTCCAAGGAGGCAGTATTGATTGTACTTTTCAGAGGTTAAAGGAAAGAATCTGGCATTTTACTATTTCAGACTCTTCTGTGATTTGAGCCTTACTAGAAATGGAAGGCATTTGACACTGATGGTCACATACTATATTGCTCATGTATTTGTTCAAATCTGGCTCTAAAAGGATACCAATGGCTTTGTTTTATAGACAGTTCTAAAGTTCTTTTTTTTGCTTACTAATTCCACCAAAGGCAGCATTAGGTCACCCATTTTTTACTGGGTTTGGGAAAATTATCATAGCTTCCATTTTATTGAGAGTATATCATTTTACCAATGTATTTCTAAGATGATAATTCCACAGGAATAATGAAAAAGCTTACCTTTTTGTCCTTTTTTAGCTCCTCTAATTGCAAAATGTCCTTTTCATGTTGTTTTAAGAGCTCCTATAAACAATTTTATTTGAAAAAGGTCAACACCCGAGTCCTGACACTTCTTTCAAAAGCTAAGAAAGTCAGAATAGGACTCAGAAATATAATATTTACCAAAGTTTAGATATTGGTTTCATGAAACACACATTATAAGCCTGTGACAAAACATGTTGAAGTTAAATAATGAAACTCTCACTCATGTGCATTGACAAATATTAAAAAATTTTATTTTCATCAAAGGCTTTTGTTGTTAGTATACAGATTTAATACTGTTAAATATCCTATTCTCCACAGATTGAATTTTTATTTAGTGCAATTCCAGTAAAAATACCAGCAGGCTTTCTTGACAAGATAATTCTAATATTTATATAGAAATACAAAGGATATAGAAGGGCCAAAATAATCTTGAAAAACAAGAGTGAAGTTAGAAGATTTTTTACTCTGTGATTTTGATTAAGCAACTAGGTGAATAGAACAGAATGGACAGTCTACCTACCCTCCTCCCCAAATACAACAATGACATCAAGGCAACCCAATGGAGAAAGAAAAGGTTTTAAACAAATCGTTCTGGAACAACTGGATGTCAGTATGGGGAAAAAAAAATTGCCTATCTCCTCTATCTCACTCCATACACAAAAATTATTCAAAGTGGATCATAGGCTCATGAAAGCTAAAATTATAAAGCTTTTAAAAACATAATATCTTGATGTCCTTGGAATAGGCAATAATTTGATAGAGAAGACACAAAACCTATAACTATAAAAGGAAAAAATTGATAGTTTTACTTTCACCAGAATTAAAAACTTCTGCACATCAAAAGACAACATGAGCAAAATGAAAAGGTAAACCACGGGCCGGGAGACAGAATTTAGAACACATGTATCTGACAACTTGTATCATTGTATAAAAAGTACGCTTACATATCAATAATAAAAAGTTAAACAATCCAAGTTTTTTAAATGGCAAAAGACTTGAACCGACACATCACAAAAGAAGACATACAAGCATACCTGGTTCAATATGCATATGAAAATTACCCAGTGTAATGAGTCATCAGGGAAACTAAAACCATAATGAAATATTACTTCATACCTATTGAAATGGTCAAAATTAAGACCGGCAATACTAACTAGTCAATGATATGGAGCAACTGGAATTCTCATATATTTAAGATGCAAGAGTGAAATGGTACAACTACCATGGAAAATATTATAGCTTGGTAATTTCTTATGAAGTTAAACCTATACCTACCCTAGATCACAGTAATAGCACTTGTAGGTATATACCCAAAAGAAATGAAAGCATATGTCCACAAAAATACTGGTATAAGGTGTTTATAGAGGGTTTATTTGTAAAAGCCCCCCAAATGGAAACAACCCAAATATCCAAAACAGGAGAAAGGTAAACACATTGTGTGATATTCCTACAAGAAATACTACTGAACAATAAAGAAGAAGAAATTACTGATATTAAAACAAATGGATAAATATTACAGGCATGATATTGAGGCAAAAGAAGCTATACACAATAAGAGCAAATACTATAATACATAATTTCATTTGTATGAAGTTTAAAAATAAATAAAACTAATCTATGGTGGTGGGAATCAAAAGAGGTTTCTTAGGGCAATTCTTGAGGGAGATAAGGAAGGCTTAACTGGAAAGCTTTCTGGGTTGATGAAGTGTTCTAGATCTTGATTTGGGTATCGGTTACATGGATGTATACATTTGTCAAAACTCATCACTGTACATTTAATATCTGTGCATCTTGCTAAGTGTAACTTACCTGAGAGACAGAGAAAGAGAAACTGAGCTCATTTACAGATTTATAATCAGTGTCACTAGAGGAGGAAGGGATGCATGCAGATGATCAAATTTCTAACCACTACAGGACCTGTTACTTCTTATTCAGGCATCTGAGCAATCTAGACCTCCAGAAATACTAGACATACTACAGAGTATGCCCCATCTCCTCATTTTTGTTTTGTTCAGTAATATAGTGAATGTCATAAGTGGCCTTTTATTTGTGAAATTAGTAGCTTTTCAATTAGCATGATGGCTAGGAATGGGCTTTTAAAAATGGAATGTTAAAGATATTTAAAATATTTTAGAGTCACTCTCCACTTTGCATGAAATGGGTGCAACAATCTAGCAAAGCCTATAGCTTGTGCACTTAGGTATGGGGTCTAAGACTTGACCCCCCCAAATGGTCCTATGTCCTGCTTAGGAGAAGCTGTGGTTGCCTGATGCTGACTACAATGGTTGTAGAGTCCTACTTGTGAAATACCATCACATATACCTCTGATGAATCTTTCATGAACCCAAAAGCTCAGAGAACATAGTATAACTGCTTGGACCTGCTGACTAATGCATGCTTGTTTAGTAAAGGTCCACATGTTTGGTAGAACTTGGTCTGAGATCTACTTTCATTATATCCTGGTATCAGTGTCAAGGTTGTGGGGGAGTGACTAATAAGAGTAGCTCTCACCTTTACCACCTCTACCTTTTAGGTAGCTACTCTTATTTACTGAGAGTTGTACATGACCAAATTTGCTTAATTTTGCAGCAGTGCCCTTCTTCCTCAGTTATAGTCAAGAATGAAAAGAACATTGAGATTTTAGGCAAAATAGGGAATTTCAGCTTCTGTGTATGTTTTGTATTCTATTATTTCCTGTTAATTACAATTTTTATTCCAATAACCTTGTGGCAAATCTTTCTAGATAAAAGATAGCAAGATTATCTACTTGCATATATGGCCGGAAGCTGGGAAAGGAGAAATATGCTCAGAAAGACGAAACTTGTCTAGTGACAGAGGCACACTTGGAAAATGAATGTCCCATTTAGACCTCACATTCAACCACTGATGTGCTTTGGGCTGAGTTACCTCCTTCTCTTGATTGATGTTGTCAAAGACAGCATTGTAGGAATCACTTATTTTCTTATTTTCTTCTTCTGACTCTATCTCAAACTTCTTTGTCATCCTATATTCTGTGGAGGTGAGAGCAAATAACATATATGTGTAAATATGGGGTAAATAGCTGCAGAGAGAAAACCAGAATATCTGAAGGTAATAGAAAGTCCAGACTGGGTCAGACTCAAGGTCCTTTTAGCCTGGTGTTCAGCCTCTGATGCACACCTGGAGATGCTTGAGAGTGAGGTCAACATGGTGGTGGCTCTCCGTCACATCAGCCCTGCAGGATTTACCCCTAACATCTTTGGTTCTTTTTGTGCAGTTTATTTTTGGATCCGTTGCTTATTATTTTATTCCCTCTGCTAAAGTAACCACTATGCTTTCTTGAATACCCTTGACTTAAATATAGCTCTTGATTAATGTGACTCTTCTAGCAATAAAACCCATTCTGTACTTAGCCCTTTTGGGGGGCAGTGCAAACTGCCAGCAGAGGCCTAATACTAAACAGGAGCGAGGAGGGGTGAGGGACTAACAAATTTGTTCTTACCATTATGATGTGGGGGATGGATAAGGAGGCAACCCCTGGGCTCACAGGATAAGTCTAGATTGAGCTATTTCAGATTCTGAGCAGCTAAATTCTGGTTTTTCAAAACTGGTTGTAACATCATAACTTAGACTTCGGCAATATGGGACAAGTGTAGTAGTATGAGTAGCTAGGAGTCTGGGAGATGACCTTGGCTATGCTTCACCAGGATTCTAAATAAAGCCTCACACAGGAGCAGCTCCAGGTTCCGCTCCCCAGTCTTAGCTTAGCTCCAAGGTCTTCACACTGCTACCCTGTAGTAGTCCAGCATCCTCACTGAGGTGGGAATGGTTTTAGGAATTAACTTTTCCAGGGATATCTGCATTTAAATGAGTAATTTGTTAAAATCAAGTAAATCTGATAGGAATTGGCCTGGGGTAGGATGTGGAATAGGTTTGTAGAGACCCCACTCCTACCTCAACTAGTCCTCTAGGTCAGGAGCAGAGTCTCCATAAATCTCTCCTTTTTCCATTACAGAAGTGCAGGTAGGACGCTCACCTACATAGCACTTTGTATGATCCAAACTCTGTGCAAAGTGTTGGAAATATTAAAAATACATGGCAATACATAAATGTATCAAATTAGGTAATATATTTTAACCTTACACAATGTTACATATTTATTATACCTCAATTAAAAAATAAATATGAGTATATAGCAAACATGGCTTCCTTTGGAAGGGGGCATGTAGAGGCTCTCAGTACAAAGGATTAAGTTGCTCCTCACCCAAGAACTGAATATATGAAACTCTCATTAAACAACTTTTTTTCTGGAACTTTGGGGTCACCTGTATCCAAATAACAAGTCTACAGTCCTACAGATGTCCCAAAGCTTGTTCCAGCCTATGATGGCCAAACTTGGAACCAGCACATTTTGGAAGGTGCCGGCTTAGAATCTCAGGTGGTAGAACTTCATAAAAGACTCCATTCTTGTTGTTCCTTTCTTGAAAACTTCAGGCACCTTCCTTCCAGGTACTGGCCACGCAGCTCCTCATCCTTAGACTCCAAGGCTGCCTTTGTTGAGCTGCCCACTAGTCATGAAAATCATGAGAGAGAACTTATGCTTAATGACAGTCTTGGCGTACCTGTCATCAAAAAGTCGGAAGTTCCTGTACTCACTTTGTTGTAGCAGGATCTTTTGCCGTTCCAGCCGCTCGTTTTTCTCCCATTCTGCCTTCTTCCTTGACCACTTATCTTCCATTTCATCAGAAATGCTGTCCTGTGGAGGCACAAAGTCACCATGACGAAAAAGCATCCTAAAAAAGGCTGCACACCACCCAAGGCACAGCCCTGGGCCCTTAGCAGCTTTCCTTACCTGAGACCCTTGCTGAGGGGCCCTATATGGGTAGTGGTGGAAGTAAATTTCAGCTCAGCCCCCCTGAAAGCCTGAAGAATCCTAAAAGTCAGAATCTGCACAGTGTTCGCCCTCTGGAACTGAGCTTCCTTTGAAGACAGGTAGGGTTCCCCATGTTGAAGATTCACATGTCAGCTCCCTCTAAATCATTGAATCACTCTTAAATAGCACACAAGGAACAAGGGAAATGTCTAGTAGTTTATTTTTAACCCTTAGAAAACAACGGGATGTTTTTCAGAGAGTCTCCATTTCCCTCAGCAAATCTAACTTCCTTTGTGGTTGAGGTTGAATAAGCCTAACCAGATACCAGCCCTTATTGGCTGGCTCAGACTTCATGAGGGTGAGACCGCAGGAGTGGGCAGGGCCAGGACCCGGAAGCCAGTGAGGTCTCAGAATCCTGACTCCCTTCCTCTTCAGGTCATCAGCTGAATTCACACTGGGCCTGGGCATCAGACCTTCTTGGTAATTGTTTGTGGCCATTTAAATAGAGGTTCTCTCTCATGATTTTCATGACTAGTGGGCAGCTCTGTTTTTATAGAGGTCAAACTCTCAGGAAAAGCCCACACTGAAGCAAACACACAGTATACATGGGAAACCAGGGCAGCTTAGCTGCTCATCAACCTGATCATTTCTCTTAAGACTCTGCTCTATGACGTTTTGGAATCGTGAGTGGTAAATTGAATTTCAGAAGTGATCCTGGTGCTGAACTTGGTTTCCTCCTTTGATAGGATGATCAACTGTCCTTGTTTGCCTAGGACTGAGTTATTTGCTGGGACTCTAGACTTTTAGTGCTAAAACCCCAAATTCCTGGGCAAACCGGGATTTGTTAGTCACCATGGGACGAGGGCTCGCTGCCTCAGCCCTTCCCTGTCCACACCTCATTTCCCACTCTCTCATCTCCCTGGAGGAACTCCTGCCCTAGCTCTGTGTCCCTGAGCCTCCACCAAATTAACTGATTAAGTTCTGAGATGGCTAGAGCTCTCCCACATTCTGCCTGGGGAGCAGTAAATGCAGAGTGACACAGTCTTTCCTTATGCCAATTGGCCAAATGTATCAAATCCTTTACAATGGTTATTCCTTTTGACCCAGCACTCTACTAAAATGAAAGATGTCAAAAAGTACAAATATTGGAGTTCCCTGGTGGTGTAGTGGCTAAGGTTTCGGCGCTGTCAACGCTGTGGCTTGGGTTCGATTCCCAGCCAGAGACCTACCCACATTTAAAAAAAAAAAAAAAAGAAGTACAAATATTAACAGCAGTTGTCTAGTGATGGTGATAGTTCTTTGTGCTGTTGGTTTTTGTATTTCCGGTTTTTAAAAAACAGTGAACAGGTATTACTTCTGTAATCACAAACATATTTTTCAATGGGCTTCTTTAGGGCCCGGGTGACTGACTTATCATAGTTCATAGGTTCACTCTTTCCTCTGGGGGCAGTTAGTGCCACTTAGGTCTGAGGATGCTGGGAATCTCAGAAATTATTTTCTGGGCCAGAGCTCTAGATTCATTGCAACATCATCAGCCAGGAATGAGCCTTGCTTCTCTTACTCTCATAATTCACCAAGAAACTCTGAATCTCACCTGGTACATATGAAACATATTCTTCAAATACTTATATTCCCTTTCCATCTTCCCTGGACAAAAGGAAAACAATAGGGTCATCATTACTGTTCTGAAATGCACATTTTAAATTTCAAATGTGAGCTATTCTGCACACCTTTCCCACCTCAAACACATCCCTTTGGTGGAGAAGCCATGGTGTGCCTCTGAAATCAGTTTGGAAGCTTATTAGAAACTCCAATGCCTGGACCTTACCCTAAACCTATTGAGTTGAGCTCTCAGAAGACAGTATCTGTTGCTAATTTGTTTCTCAGATGATTCTGATGAGAACTAATCTGACCAAGTCTGAGAACTAATCCCCAGGGTAAACCTGCCTCTTTGGAAGGAGAATCTTGTAGTATACATCTGCCTCTCTCTTTTTAAAATAACATTTCCTGGTGTACATTGATTTTGAAAGCAATACATATTCTCTAAAAACCTGGGAAATCAGCAAGGTATAAATATCACCCTTTAAAAATGCAAGGGAAAAGAAAGGGAGAAGGTTATAGAATTTCTCCTTCTCTGTGGGGAGATGAGTTTATAAACTCAGAATTCTATTCAAAGGCAACATAAACAATGGGATAAATGGCCAAGACATCCCTTTATGAATTATAAGGTCACACAAATTATAGTGTGTCAGTTAGAATTTAATGAAACACCATCATTTTGCAGGTGAGGAAACCTGTTGAATTAGAATAGTATTGTATTTGTAGAACTCTTAAATATACTTTAAAAATGATTTTACATTTTTATTATTCTGCTAAAGGCAGGCATTATTGTCCTCAATTCCCAGATGGGGAAACTGAAACCTGAGATTCAGGGACTTGCTCAGATCCTAAAACTTGGTCTCAGGTCCTTCCATCTTCCAGGTGTAGGAAGAACATTGGTTTACATGGCTTCCCTCTTTTCAGTTTCATTCTCAATCACTCCCTCTCCCTGAGCTTTAGGAGGAAACCTTTAGAGCAGCAGTGTCCAAACTTTTGGCTTCCCTGGGCCACATTGGAAGAAGAATTTTCTTGGGCCACACATAAAATACACTAACGCTCATGGTAGCTGATGAAGTTAAAAAAAAAAAGGTCACAAAAAGAATCTCATAATGTTTTAAGAATTTGTATTGTGCTGCATTCAAAGTCGTCCTGGGCCTCAGGTTGGACATGTCTGCTTTAAAGTCTAGCTATAGCCCATCCATGGCCACGAGTGTTCCTCAGCCCTAGACCCACAGGGTCAGCCTCCCACCCCTTCACCAAGGTCATTCTTCCAGGTTCAAACATACCTAGTTTTTCCTGGGCAGCCAACTTCTCTGCCTCTAAGGCTGCCTTGTAGTTGTTCTCCAAATCATAGAGCTCTGCTGCATGAGCCTCTTTGAGCTCCCTGTGAGATCCAAAAAGAAGGCCACAATCATCAGTGAAAAGAAGTTCAGAGCCGAGCTGTTATTTCTCACCTCTCCTCCTTCACACAGGAAGTCAATGGGCAGGCCGTAGGGCCCTCACTTCCTCATGCATTCCCCTGACATCTGTCCAGAGAAGGGGGAAAGGATTCTTGGTTTCACCATTTACTGTTTTGAATGGAGCCGCTGGTTGCCATAGATGACCCCGAATAGCACAGTCTTTGTTTATGGCTCTCTGGGGAAACTATGGGCTGTGTTAGCTCCCAACATAATTTTAGAGCCGAAGGTCTCTCTAGCCTCTATTCCAGTGTTCAAGATGAGTGTTAAAAAGGAAGTCTTTATGAGCTGTCAAGCCAAGAAAAAACATAGAGGAACCTTAAATGCGTATTAGTAATTTGAAAAGGGTCTCGATTATATGATTCCAACTATCTGGCATCCTGGAAGAGGCAAAACTGTGAAGATAGTCAAAAGATCAGTGGTTGCCAAGAGTTAAAGAGGAGGGAGGAATAAATAAGCAGGCAGATCACAAAGGATTTTTAGGGTGAAACTATTCTCTATGGTACTATAATGATGGAAACATGTTTTTATATGTTTGTCAAAATCCATAGGATGTGTTCTGACAACACCAAGAGTAAACTGTAATGTAAACTATGGACTTTGGGCAATAATGATGTGTCAATGCAGGTTCACTGCTTGTAACAAATGCACCATGGTGGTGCAGGGGGTCACTAATGGCAAAGGTTGTGTCAGTGTGGGGAAGGGGGTATATGGATATTCTCTATACTTTATACTCTATTCTATTGTGAACCTAAAACTGTTGTAAAAAATAAAATGTTATAAAATAAATGTTAATTGATTAGTTATTCTAAAATAAATAAGTTAATTAATTTTTTTTTTTTAAAAAGCAAGTCTATGACTCAGGAGGTCTTTTCTCTCCACTGGGGCTTTATGAGGCTGTGCTGGTGCCCAGCAGGTGGTGCAGAGGTGGGTTCCCTCACCCACACAGACAACACATCTTCTTTTAAGTCCCCTTGTCTCTATGGCTCTGGCTGCTGAAGGCACACCTGTTCTTCTTCTTGAAGTTCTGCTGCATCTCAGCACAGTGGAGTTCCATTTTATTGGAGAGCTGGAAATGAGGCCAGCATTAGCAACACAGGATTGAGAACCCCACTCCCACTCCAACCAGCAACCTCTGAGAAGCCTTCCCATTCATGGAGTACACCCCGCTCCCATGCCTCTCCATGACTGGCAACAGAACAACCCTCGCCTTGCTCTGTGTGGTTTGGTATGGATCAGTTCATAAGGTTGGTGCTCAGAAACCATCTCCATCACTACCTGGTTTTGTGAGCAGGTCTGGTCTCCTCTGCTGGCCTGTAATCCCTGTGTAAGAGCATGGCCTTTGGACTCTCAGATATGTAATTCAAGTGAACAATCGTTTCTTGAGCCAAGGGCTTTGCCTGGAAGAGCCAAAGAGGCCTAAGACTCAGACCCTGTCTTCAATGAACTTAAAATCCAGTGTGAATAAACCCTCATTGGCAGAATGGTTTGTTCTGGCAGGCAGGATTTGCTCACTTCCAGAACCCTCCATTCTGACACATCAGAGTCTCTGGCCAGTGTCTCAGGAAGAATTGACACTTCCAAGCCCATCAGCACCCACTGCTAGCCGAGACAGGATTCTGGGCTTCTTCTTGTTCCTGATTAAACAGTGGCTCCAGCACTCCTGCCTTCCATAGGGTCACTCAACAATTTGGGGTGTTAACAGGTGGAAGAACTTTAGGGGTCACAACCTGAAGTCCCTCCCTGGAAACAATCTCTAAATATAGGATTAGCAGGGCTGATGCTTCAGTGAGTGAAAATGTGCATTTTGCCCAATAATATACCAGTGATTATGTAAGTGATCTTCAGCCAATTACTTAACCTCCTGAGCCTCAATTTCCTTTCTGTAGAAGGAAACCATAAATCTGGCAGAATTTTCAGATAAGTACAGTAATGAATCAATAGTAGAGGAGGGCTCAGTCTGAGTCATAAGCTTGGTCACTGTTGGATTCAGAAGCATCTGGGGTCTATCAGAGGGTGAGGGGACACCCTGCAGGGAAACCAGCCTTCACAAGTGGGCTTCAATTCCTGCAAGTGTGTATGGGGGATGTGGGGGAAGAACGTGGGATTGAAAGCAGAATCTCAAGTGCAGTCTTTGGTAGTTTCAACAGCAACAGGAAACGGGCACTGGAGGTCACGGGGTCCCTCTTGAGCAACACTGAAAGCACGAACCCCGCGGGCGCCCTAAGCAAAAGCCTCTGCAGTCTCTGAAACTTAACTCGCTGGGGAAGGCCGGCGCCCCCTAGTGTTGAGAGGACACTGGCGTTGAACGCGATGGACGCACCACTAGAGCTCGCAGAAATTGGGTTAGGCCTTGAGGAGGGGCCTGAGTTCTTGCCATTAAAATGAGGATGGAGACAGAAATACTACTGGGTGACCACGGTCCTGTCTCCAGAGCTGACCCCAGGACAACATGACTCCCCTGAGTCAAGTGCTTGGCATGGTGCCTGGCACACAGCAGGTGATCTGAAAATACTATAGGGATGTTGGCTAACTCAGGGATCACTCACCAAGTTTTCGGCAGCCTGGTGGTCTCTGTTCATTTGTTCTATCATCGCCATCAGCTCTGAGATCTGCTCTTCTAGGTCAGTAATGATATCAGTGCTATGAGAAAAGTAATTTGTTAGTCACCCACAGAGCTTCCATTTCATGCCACTGAGGTCCTTCCCTGAGTATAACTGACTCTGGCCTGGTGAGAGCCAGCCCATGTTCTGCTCCTGCTCCACCATCACTGGGTGGTGGTGTTGGGGTAGAAAGGTGGTCTGGGAGAAGGAATTTGGCGGTAGGTATTGAGCCTCAGACATGACCCTTTTGGGTGAGTTAGCTAAAGTGAGCTGGGTGGTTTGGTGGCCTCTTGAATAGAGGGGAAAGAGGACTGTGCCAGAAATCTGTTAGGGTTTGACCTTGATTTGGTAATGATAGTTGAAACGGGGGAGGGAGAAGTTCAGAAAATTAGGAAATAAGAAATTGGGGGAATAGAAGTGATGCTGACAGTGAATCATAGGCAAGAAATGGTCCAGAACTGGATGAGGAGGGGATTTAAGGGATTGGCTTTCAGAATTGATAAAGGTTTTCTGTCCTTCTGGACCTGGGGCCTCCATGATGTCTGCAATGTTATTCAGCTCTATTTGATTAAGCCGGAGTACACAGCGTGGCAGGCAGTGTCGTGTGCCGTGCAGCAAAGAGGAGGGCCTCGACTTAAGAGGGTGAGAAAACAGACGATGTAGGAGGAGAGGGCATCAAAGTATGAGATCGAAGAAAGGGTATGAGAAAGTTGAACAATAGAGAACTCCTGTCTTTTGAACATGATTTTCAATATAAACAATACTCACAGTTGTACGGAATAAAACAAGCATGTGATGTTCTGTTTTATTATGCTACAACTGGTGACAACTTTCTTAGGAGGCCAAGAGGTAGTTGAGGGTGCTGGCTTGACTGTGGGCACGAGGCCCATCTCCTCCTGCAGAGGGCCGTGGATGAGCAGGGCAAAGAGAATAGGCCTGAATGTTTCCTCTGAGGGGAAGACAGGGACTGGAGTCTCGCTTCCCCAGGCGACAGCACGCATGGCCTCACTCAACAGTGGGCTTATGTGTCCTTGAGCCTCACCCCCAGTCTGAGTCCCTTCCCAAATGAAACCACTGTAACAGTTTGGTTGTATCCTTTCTGTACACTTAAAAATAGATAGGTGATGGTGTGTGTGTGTGTGTGTGTGTGTGTGTGTGTACATGCGTTTGTGTTTTCTGTTGTTATTGTTGGTCTTTTAGATTTCTGTCTTGGAAAAACAATTTTCACAGCAATTTAAGCCCAAGGAAGAGATACACACTGGGGAGCCATTGTGATAGTGCTGATAGGAAGTGACACATGGGAGAGGAGGAGATAGGAATGAGAGATTCAGGAGGTAGAATGAAAAAGATGGAGGACTACCTGTACGAGGCACTGGAGGTTAGGGAATGGGTGGGACTTGAATAATAGAGAGGATGACAGTGTGTTTAACTGGGATGGAGTCAGGCCAGAATCTTCCATGCTGCGTCTCCCACAGGCATGAACTAAGTGGTACCTTTGGACAAAATGAAAAAGACATGCATACTTGGGGCCCCCAGAAACCTTGACTTTACTCTTTGTTTTCACCCTCTAAATTCAGACTATTTATGAATATTTCATCTGTTCATTACCTCCAGGAACAATTGCTCGCCTTTAGTACAAATTACATTATACATAATCATTTTCCAGATCGGCTGCTTGAATTGACCTTCATTCTGACTAGAAGGGATTGGAGCAAGGTGGTGGGTATGGAGAGGAGCAGGCACAAGGCTAAGGCATGAAGTGACCTTGCAGTACTTCCAGAGCAGGGAACCTATAGACTGGGCATGGATGTTAGGGCTTGTCCTTGAGGCTGGGTAGGGGTAGGTCCGAGAAGCTGGATGTCAGTCCAAAGACATTACCTGGAAATGTTGATTTTGTCCATGATCTCTGATTTTGAACACTTTTTCCTATCAAACATCTCATCTCCCAAGGTGACAGAAATCAGCTCCTTATTCCGAATGAGGCGATAGCCAGGTGACACATTGATCACTTCCTGGGCATCAAGGTGGAAGATAAGATAATATTGTAGACTTGGAGTGCTGAGAGTCCTCCAAATCCCTACTCACTTTTAAAAGCAGAGACGGGAGATTAGAGCACAAGTCTTGCCTGTGTTCTACCCCGGTGACCACTCATCTTTGGATATGGGGCTTAGATTTCTCTCCTGAGATTCAATTGCAAGACTCAACTGTTTCCCGGATGTCCCCATAGGTCTTTCAAGCTCAGCATTTGCAAAACCTAACCGTTGACACCCACTTCATACTCTGCGTCCCAGCCCTGCTGCTCCTCTGTGTTCTCCGTCACGGCCCAACGCCAGGAGTCAGCTGAGCATTGTAGAAATCGCTCAGGTTTTAGAATTAGGCTGGAGTTTAAATCCTGGCTCTGCCAACCAACCATAGTTGCTCAACATCACTGTGTCCCAGTGTCATCAGAAAATAAGGATAGTAACTCTTCCTCAAAGGGATTTTTGTGAGGAAAACAGAAAATAACATATGGGAAAACGTTAGCACAGTTGCAAACAAAACAAAAAACCATTTTAGTCAGTTCCTGCTCTGTTACCCAATAGATGCCAAGTCAAAAATTGGGCAGGGCTACTAGCCAGCAGAGACCAGGATAAAACTGTACCTTCTAGAGTTGTACAGAACACCTCTGCAGCCCCACAGGTCCTGTCATTGTTATCTCCTAAATTTAGTATCTCAACATCATCCTTCTCTCACACCCCTCCCCCTGATCTAGCCTGAGGCCACTAGGTATGTGTCTCTTTGGCTCCAAAGACACCTTCCCAGCTGGCCTCTCCGCCTTCAGGCTGGCTCCTCTGAGTTCATCATCATCTCCAGCTGGAGGGCAATGACCTATTTTTTTTCTGACCATTAAGGGACTGCATGATCTTATAAGGGGTGAGGGAGAAAGGAAAATAGATAAAAGGTGAAAGTAGTAAAAAGCACCAATTATATCCATTTACATTCCTAAAATGTAAATTGAACCTGGTCCCAGGCCTCTATCAGACCCCCTAAAGGCTTCCAGACACCAAAAGTATTAGGCCCAAATGCTGAGGCAGAGCTCAAGATCCTGCTGGGTTTGCTCCCCATCTCTTTCTCCAGCATGCTCCTGCCCCTACTCCCCTCAGGTGCCCTGACAGTCCCCTGCCCAGCATTTGTGGGTACCCACGTGTGGCAGAAGGTTTTCTGCATCTGGGGACAAACTGTTCCGTGGCCTGGACTGATTGTCACCGTCTGGTTTTCCTGGGGCTCTCTCCTCAAACTACACAAGGCATAGAGAGGTAATGAAATGCTCTCTCTCTGGTGTCTGCCTGAGCCAAGTTCAAGTCCTGATCCTGCCCCTTAGCAACCATTCACTGTATGCAATATATGCAAATATGCAGCATCTCCTCACAGGATCATCGCAAGGATTCATCCAAGTAAGTATGTGTAAAAGGCCCATGCCCACACACAGTAGGTGGTCAATAACTGTTGGTCCCACCGCCCTCTTCCCTCTTTTACTCACATAAGGTAATTTATTGCTCTCCTCTTGTTTTCCTAAATGGATTTTCTCTCTGCAAGAGAAAGGCATGCTTAAAAGCACCCGAAGAGCAAAGACAAGTTGCAAGCTTAGGATTTGGGCTCTGACCCCGTCACTCATCTGTAAAAAGTGACATTCCTGAGATAGTCTCTGAGGCCCCTTGCAACTCTCAAAATATTCTACTTCAGGAAATAGCGAATAGTTAATGGTCCAGGAATCATTCGTACACAGTAGTGATAAAACGGCAGATAGTAAAAAAGTGGGAAAAAGATTAGTCACTAGTCTAATAGTAGAACCATTTTCTGAAAGAGACTTGGCATGAAGATCCAAAGAACTCTCTGATGTGCATGGTGCATAAGTCCTAAATGCATATATATATATATTTTTTGGTGACACGTATGCTGTCTGCACAACTAACTGCCTTTCTTCTCATTTGCACCAGAAATGGGTCTTCTGGGATCCTGAAATTGCCAGTTAAGTGAATTCAGGATGAACCAAATGTTACTATTTTGAAATCTGGTGCTAACCCTGGTCATAATTTTTGTTTTCAGGTACAAGAAACATGAGCATAATATCAGTTACCCAAATATCAAAAAAATATTCATAAGGGAGTTCACCCAGAAAGTTGCAAGATTAGATTAAGAGTAACTAGCTCTGGATTTGCTGACAAGAATAGGTAGTCTTAGGGCCTCTCCCCGTGGCCTCGACATACCTCCCACATGTACACAGGCAACTGCTGTGAAGAGAGAGAACGGAAACTGGTGCAGAGGTTACACTTCCCCATGATCAAAACAACCACACAGGGTGGTGAACTTATTATACAATGCACTGTGGAATTGGATGCCTGAAACCTGTGTAAATCTTGCTAACAACAACAACAAAAAGTGCATTCTTCAAAATTAAAATCCTTCTAATTCACTGTAAAAAACAAAACAAAACCAAAACAAACAAACAAACAAAAACAACCACAATATCACTAAGGGTTTTGGAGTGGATTACCGGAATGGGACTGGTCCTGAGTCCTGGGTACCTCCCGGTGTGGGGAGTGGGGTTGGGAGGACTTTACCTGGTAGAAGCAGTCCCACCTGGGTTAATAACCATCAGACATAATTCACTGTTGAGATTGTGTGTTTGAGGCCTGAGGCTTAAGCAAAAAACTGACTGATGAACAGGTTCTTCCTGCTTTATCTGGAGGTCAATGTCTACCCGAGTCCCTACCCTGGGGTGAGGCTGGGAGCAGCTGGCCCGCCCGGGCCTGGCCGTTTCATTTCCCAGCCCCACTCAGTCCTCCTGGACAGGACTTGGAGGCCAGATGGCATGGGGCCCAGGAGAGGCTACACTGACCAACTTCGTCTATTTTGAATTGGTCTTAGAGGATGGCATGTTTCAGGGAAAATTTGCCTTGAAGGGTCTTACCGGAAAGTTACAAATACAGTTAGCAGGTCTTTGGCAGAGAATTTAAACAACATCCACACAGTATCCCTCAGTACACTGCAAAGCCAGAGGAGGGTATTGTTTGGCAGAGGGGCTAATGTTGGCCCTCAGACCGGAGATGTGGGTGTTAGTGAGGTTGCTCCCGACAAGAGGCACTGGGTGACTGAGGCCTCGAGCTTGCCTGTCACTGTGGAGGTTGGATCAGATCCACACGAGTGACCATGCCAGCAGGCTGCCGGCACACACGAGGCAGGCAGTAAAGAACCGTTTGACTCATACAGCCATCAGGGGGTCCCTGTCACGATCGGGCTTTGCTACCACTACACCACCAAGACAATTGCCTTCAGTGTTACCAAGCTACAGGCTACTAAATCCAACAGTGCTGCTTAGCTTAATTAACTTAAATCAGCAGTTTTTAACACAAATAATCAGACCCTCCTTCTTGGAACATTTTTGTCATTTTATTTCCAGGACTCCAGGTAGACAATTCTTCTCACTGTCCACTCCTCAGTCTGTCTGTCTGCCTTCCTTCCTTCCTTCCCTCCTTCCTTCCTTTCTCTCTCTCTCTCTCTCTCTCATCCTCCTTGTCTCTCCTACCTCTCAACACTGGAGTGCTCGGGGGGGATCAGTTCTCTCACCTTTTCCTACCTCTATCTCCACTCCTTGCCTTGGAGATGTCGCCTGAGCACAGGGCTCTAAGTACTACCATATACTTGTATGTGCTGATGACTCTCAAATGTGTATCCACAGCCCAGACGTCTCAGACTTGCTTATCCAACTGCTCACTTGACATTGCCAGTTGGATATTAAGAGGCATCTTGAACTTCCTAAGCTCAATCCCTGATGTATGTGCACCTCCTTCAGTCTTCCCAATCATAGAAAATGGCAACTCCATCCTCCCTGTCACTCAGCCAAAAATCTGGAAGTCAGCCTTGACTCCTCCTTTTGTTTTTTTCTCATATTTTAGATATCGATCCCATAAGCAGGTCCTGTTGGTTTCTCCCTTCCCAGCACCTCTGCTGTTTCCACCAGGTTTAGTCACCATCACCCCTAGCTTGGATCCCTTATCTGGTCTCCCTTGCCTTCTCCCAAGGCTTCTACCCTTGGCCTCTGCAGTCATTTCTCAACAAATGAGACAGTCTTTTCAAAACGCAAGTTGGATCATGATATTCTTCTCAGAATTCTCTGATGGCTTGCCAGCTGTTATGGGCTAAATTGTGTCCTCCTCAAATTCATGTGTCCAAGCCCTAACCCGTTATCTCAGAATGTGACTGGATTTGGAGAAAAGGCCTTGAAAGAGGTGATTAAGGTAAAACGAGGCCATTAGTGTGGGCCCTCACCCAGTCCTACTGGTGTTCGCATAAGGAGAGAGAGATGCGCCCACACGAAAGACCACGTGAAGAGGCAGCAAGCAGGTGGCCATCTGCAAGCCAAGGAGTGAGCCCTAAGAGAAAACAACCTGCCAGCACCTTGATCTTGGACTTCCAGACTCCAGCATTGTGGAAAATAAATTTCTGTTGCTTAAGCCATTCAGTCTTCTGTTGCGATGGCAGCCTGACGCAGCACACCATCCCTTCCACAGTGAAAGCCAAAGGCCTCACAGCGGCCAGCAAACTCCACTGTACACGCTTCCTATGGCTGCGGGAACCACCCACTGCAAGCGTAGTGGCTTAAACACCACCCGTTTATTATCTTATAGTTCTAGGGCTCAAAGTGTGCAGTGGGCCTCACTCAGCTGAAATCAAGGTGTTGGCAGGGTCGTGTTCCTCCTAGAGCAGCCGTGCTCAACCTGTGGGTCGCGACCGCTTTGGGGGTCGAATGACCCTTTCACAGGGGTCACCTAAGACATAATGTACTTATGCGGAGAGCAGCTACCAATAATCTTATGGGGGTCACCACGACATGAGGACCTGTATTAAAGGGTCACGGCATTAGGAAGACTGAGAGCCTCTCTCCTAGAGGCTCTAGGGGAGATCTGTTCTCTTGCCTCTTCAGGCTTCTGGAAGCTGCCCCAATAACTGCATCACTCTGACCTCTGCTTCTATTGTCACACCTCTTGTCTGATGCTCTGACTTCCTCTTCCACACATAAACACCTTTCTGTTTGCACTGGGCCCAGCTAGATAACCTAGGATAATCCACTTATCTCAAGGCCAGCTGATTAGCAAACCCAATTTCATCTGCAGCCTTAATTCCCCTTGGCGAGTAACAGAATGTGGTCACAGTTTCCAGGGATTGGGACGTGGACATCTTTGAGGGACCATTATTCTGCCGACCACGTTCATCATCTCCGTTACTCCCCTGGGCTCATCTCCCACCCCCTCCTCACTCCCTCCATTCCTACCACACTGGCCTCTTGGCTGTCCCAGAAAAGGCCGGATGTGTCGAGCAAGTTCCCAACCACAGCCTTTGCTCCTGCTGCTCCTTTTGCCAGGCACGCTTGCCCCAGGTGACAGTGTGGCTCCTGCTGTCCTCCTCACTCTGGAAATTTCCCTGATCTCCTTACGTAACAACTGTAAGCTCCAGGACAGCAAAGACTTTGTTGTGGTCACTGCTGGTTCCCACACCCGAAACAGTGCTTAGCAAAACGGGGGGCTCAATAAATATTTCCCAAATAAATAAGTAAAGGGAATACAAAGACTCAGGCAAAGACATAAAACTAAGTGACACCTCTAAGCGTGTATAACATAGGGGTAAAAATGTAAATTTATGAGCAAAAACAGAGTTGTCATTTACAAAACTCCTTAGCCACAGGAAAGCCGTCAGCAAACGGGTGGACCACCACCAACAGGAGGCTCTTCACAACTGTGACAGGCATGGAGCACTGTTCCCCTTTAGGGCAGGAGACAGTTGTCAGGGGCATCGTAGCTGAGAGCTCATTGGTAGTGGCTTTGAAAGCTGTGGGTGTGAAGGGCCACAGCACCTACGTGCAGGATCTGAGGGTGGGGAAGTCCCGTGGGTTCTGGCAGCGCCGACATTCCGGCAGCAACGCGTTCACGTCAGGCAGGGCTGTGAAGGCCCCGGAAGAAGACTGTTCTATTTCCATACCCACACCGTTCCTGCCCTGAGGACATAAAAATACTTACTTTGGGGAGACAGCAGGTTTTGTTGTTGGTTGGACATAAGTTTGGTTTCTCAAAGGAAGAGGAGTTAGCCTGTAAATAAAAAAATTAAAACAAAAAAGAGAAAATCGGAAATTCAGCAACCTGTTTTAGTACCACGCCCAGATTCAGTCGGTCCCCACGGTGACCCACAATTGGAATATATGGACTGGCGACTGGCATCTTTAAAGTCAGGATGGTCTGTGGCAGCCTCAGGCTGAATGCCTCGCTACTTGTCCACTGTTCTATTGAGTCCCTGGGTCGGTAGCACAGGGACACCCCAATTCCCAAAGCTCTTGGCCCCACCTGCGGGGGAGGCTGCCGTGGGGCCCTTCGGTTGGAAGCCCCTCTTCCCTGTTGCACTAGCTCTGAGACTTCCCCATTTACAATGACACGAAGCCCAAGCAGGACTGGCAAGAGCAGAGTGCAGCTGACAGGCTGGCAGGACAAAGCTGTGCAAAGGCAGGCTTTCTGGCGCTCTGGGGATTTTACTACCAAATCCCAAGAGAAAGAAGGCTGCAAGTGGAACTCAAGCCCCCCGGCCCTAGTCCTTTCCAGGGAATCCTTACTGGGGCTTCCCTGTGGAGCTCTTTCTTGGTGGCAGAGGGGTCTTGATTAGCTTCCGTGGTCCCAGGTTCCAGGGGTCCCAGCAGGTGCAGTAGATGAGAGGGTTGGGGTACATGGCAGGAGGTCTGGGGTCTGCTAGGTCACGAAGCCCTCGCTGAATGGGAAACAACAGCAGAGAGTCATGCCACTCACATCCAAAGTGACAATATTAGAGACAAATTGGGAAGGACCCAGGGGAGGCCCAAAGCACAGATGGTAGCTTCCGAAAGCTGTTGATCTGGTACAGGATCTGGACTGCAGAATAATATCTCACCCCTTGCCACCCAGTAGATTTGACTTGAATGCAATTTAAAATCTGCTATAACTGAGTGCTTACTGTGGGTCAGACACCTAATAAGTGACCAATTATGACTATCCCAAGTTTACAGTTGAGGACACTGAGGCTCAGAAAAGTCATGGCGGGAGCAGGGTGCAGAGTTGGGAGCAAACACAAGTCTACCTGACTCCTAAAACCTCGCTCTTCCATCAAGTCACACTAGCTCTCACTGAAGTGAAGAGAAATCCCTTCAGCAGAGCCTGCCCAGAACTTTCTGGAAAGTGAGTTCTGTTATTCAAAGTAAACTGGATCTCCCAGTTCCTCATTACTGGACACCTGAAATACTGTCAAAACGCTTCCTTCTTAGCTCAGTAAAAACAAAAACAAGAAGAAAAACAAAAATCCTTATTATGAAAGTTTGCATGAAAGACAACGACGAGAAAAACATGGAGGCTTGATCACACTTGTTTATCTTCCTTTCTCCCCACTCCCAGAACCCCACTGAGAGAGTACAGGATTCAAAGAGATTTATTTCCATAACAAAGAGAATGGGAGAGGAGACAGTGTTGCACAGGTGATGTCAATATCCCTTTGGCACAGTCACCTCCTCACTTAGCACACATGTGTGCTCGCACAGGCGGCAATTAGGCTGCAAAAGACTCCGCACTTGGAACGGGTAGGTAATCTGATGAAACCGATCACTTCTCCCAGATCCGATGGAGCCTGTGCTAGGTTAAGTAGTGCTCCTCCCCTCCCCGCCAAAACGTGTTCTAACCCCTAGAACCTGTCATGTTATTTTACATGACAAAAGGAGTAGTGCATCTATGATTAAATTAAGGATTTTGAGATGAGGAAATTATCTGGATTATACTGTGAGTAGGCTGACCAAACGTCCTGTTTTAAACAGGACAGAAAACAACAGTACGGTCCCATTTCACATGGTACGTGTGGTCAGCCTACTGACACCTTGAATTTAGCCCAGTGAGACTAGGCTGACCATACCTACCATGTGAAATGGGACAGTACTATTATTTTCTGTCCTGTTTAAAGTGGGACATCAGCCAAGGAAAGAAAGCAGCCTCTAGAAGCTGGAAAAGGCAAGGAGGTGATTCTCCCTTCAAGCCTATAGAAGGAACAAAATTCTGCCCAACACCTTCAGTTTAGCCCACTGAGACTCATTTCTGACCTATAAATTGGTGAGGGTTTAAGCCATTAGATTTGTAGTAATTTATTACAGAGCACTCTGGTTTTTCTGTTTTTTTTTTTTTTTAATTTTTAAAATTTATTTTATGAGTGATTTGTAATAAATTAGTAATAGAAACATAGAAACATAGGAAAGTAAAAATTGCATGATTACTCCAGGTTAAAAATATTGCATAAAGAAGCACACACAATCATAGTAAGGTACACGCTGGAAGACTTGGGGGAGGGCAATGGAGAGAGCGTGTGTTAAGTGTTAAATTCTCATCTACCGTACCAGGAGGTCAATAGAAAATGCCTAAAGTTTAAAAATTAACAGAGTAGAGAAATTATTTAGAAGCAGGAAGTTAAATTCCAAAAGAAATAGCTAAAAGAATTGAAAATAATTACCTCAAGGAGCCTCTAGGGAATGCACTGAGAAGTAGATTAAGAAGTAAGGAGAGGTAGGGCAGGAATTGTACTTTTTATTAATGAAACTTTAATACGATTTGGTTTTTAAATGATGTCGGTAGATTTTTTGCTAAAACATAAAACCAACACCAAAATATTATGAAAGTCAAGAGACCAACAGAAGCATTACAATGATGGTGGATTTAACTAAAGTTTCTAAGTCAGTGACTGGTTTCCAATAGTACAATGGAATAAATTTGCTTAAGAATCAACTGAAAAACAAACCCTTTTCTATAACATGACTGATGCTTGTCGAGAAACCCAGTTACATGGTCTAATGACTTTTAGAACTCAAGGGGACTGACTTTAACATTGAATCCATTTTAAAGATGAAGAAACAGTCTCTAAGTCATGAAGGCGCCCCGGGCCACGTGTTCCTGATCCCTTAACAGCACAAACACAGCCCCTGCTGGCAGTACGGTGCTAGCTGCTGGGGGATACTTAGGACTTGCACCTTGATGTCAGGGAGCTGCAGGCGGAGGGCGGTCGTCGGAAAGGGAACTGAGAGAGCTGTGGAGCTAAGGTGAGAGACATGGCCTTGAAGAGAGGCAGGGTGTTTGCGCAGGTGGAGGGAGGTGCAGGAGGGGCTTGGCCCGAGGGCTGGGCCCAAGGCACTATGTGGAGTAGAGAGCAAGGCTAGGAAGGAGCCAGGGGGCTGGTAAAAGGCTAAGGCCTAAAGACCAAGAGACAGGGCCACCATATCTAGCTATTGTGTTCCCCTGTGTTTGGGGCTCTGGTCAGGAGATCTTAGGGACAGGGTCAGGGAAGTAGATGGGTGGCGCATCCCAGCTGAGAAGACAATGCCAAAAATTGAGTGAGTTAAAATACAGGTGAGAATCTGAAAGGAGGCTGCAGCAGTAGCGAGATAGTAGCTTTGCTTCTGCTTAGGATCTTGTATCAGCTTCCTGTGGGGACAGGGTTCAATCCTGAACTCAGGGCAGTGAGCGGGGGTCCGTGAGGCAGGAAGTGAGGGGCTAAGGCAAGCCAGCTCCCAGGAACTGCCTTCCTTGTTATATTTCCTGCCTGCCCATCTGGACTGTGCCATTCTTGAAGGCCTGGACTCCACCATGTCATTCTCTGTGCTCGTGCCACACCCCCACTTCCTGCCCTGGAGCCTGGCAAAGCCACTTGTCCACAATGAGTATTTGGTAAATATTTGTCACCTGACTAACAAACTGGGTAGCTGTAACCATAAGGCCCAGCTCAACAAGAAGAAAACAGATCCACAGATGATACGAAAAATTAGTTAAAAAAACTAAATACATAGGTACAATCACTGAATGGGGTTTTACATAGATTTTAATTGACATTTTAAAACTTGTGGAAACATGAATAAATAAATGCTTGTAAACAAAGATATAAAATAGTATGTCCACAAGGGATACAATTATGTAAAAGTATGTACCAGTACCGAAAAGGGTTAGAAAAGAGTATCTTAAAAAATGAAAATTGGGCCAGAATGTCAGGATTATGATTTTTTTTTCTCCACAACATTCTTTACTAAAATTTTCCTTTGGGCCTTTGAGTCAGATGGCTTCATTTTACATAGAGGCTCCACTGCTTATCAGCTGTGTGACCTAAATAAATTTACTATTACTTTTCTGAGTCTCGGTTTCCTCATCTGGGAGTCAAGGAGACATGGGAGTTTACTCCTCGTTGGGCTGTGGTACACATAAAATGAGACCATGTCAGGAAAACCCTTGGCACACTGTCTTGCACACATTAGGTTCTCAAAGACTGGTAAGTGAGTTTAGGAATATTATGAACTCATGTGGTATGTGGTTTACAGAAGCTTTTATTTCTAGTTTTTTTGGGGAGAATATGTTTGTTTATTTTCAATTATTAAATTGAAACAGGCCCATTATAAATAAAATCATAATACAGAAATGCCTAAGGAAGTAAAAATTACCCCAAATACTAACATCTAGAAATGAACATTGAAAATATTTTGGTTGATGTCTGCTAAAATTTTCTCTAGTTTAAAGAAACAGATTTATGTAATTGCCCATAAATGCAAATAAACTCAACATTGTAGATAATCTTTTTTCCAATATATCATGAGCTTCTTTTAATGTCAGTAACTATACATGTTAATATATCATCATTTTTAAACCCAATTTTACTGTGGAGAAAAAAATTTAAATGTAAAAAAGTAGAGAACAGAGTACAACCCACCCAAGGTTACACAGTTAGCAATTGTGACCTATCTCATTCATCCATGAGCACCCTCCTTCAACATCAGATTATTTTAAAGTAAATTTAAAGCAAATGTATAAATTATACTTAAAGTGAATCTTTAAAGCAAATCTGAAATTTGTTTCTACATCCTTCTGTGTAAATTTCCATTTTATGAATGAACCTATTTACATTTTTAACCAGTTTTGTATTGAAGAACATTTTGTTGTTTCCTATTTTCCCATATGTACAATGTCGTGGTGTATATTTTGCTCTTTAAAAGTGAAGGCCTCTCCCACCAGACACTATGGGGATGATACTCAAAATATTTAACAACAAGTAAGACAGAGCTATTGAACAATCAGAATAGATATGGGCTACCGGGTTGAAACAGGGAACTGGCAGACCCACTCCTACCTTCATGCAGGCATTAACCCCTTTGTTGTTGAATCATGAGGAAGTCTGGGGTACCAGAGAAGGAGTTTTGGGGTAACCAAAGTGGCAGAGAGGATACTTGAGGGGCTTGGACAATGTATACGTACAACTAGTATGGCAGTATTTCAATATTTCAATGACCGTGCATAGCAGCTAAACATCAGCCCTCAACTTCCAGTACTCCTCCCAAGAGGAAACTGTTAATAGTTTTGTTTTTTTTTTGTATCCTTCCAGAAATGTTCTACATATACGAGGCCTGTCTGAAATAAATCCAGCCATAAATGCCTCTATTTTTCATATTACATAACTGGATACTTTCCAGACTGCCCTTGTATATCTATATGGATGAGGGTGGACAAATAATTTTTGAACTCATCCTCGATCACTATGGTCACCTTTGAAGTACTGTCCCCTGGGAAGCTGTGCACTGACGCTTGCTCGGTAAGGTACCCTAACTTTGCCAAGTTGTTTGTACAGTGCTGCCGATGTAAGCGCATGATGACAAGTTCACAAACTTAATTGTCAGATTTGGGGGACGACAGCTCTGATGGCCATTCCAGAAAAAGGGTTCCCAAATTGCTTTGAAGGGTGGACTAGGCGCTGCCGTCAGTGCAGTTTCCCAAGGGGAGGACTTTTGAGGTGACTGTAGTCATATTCAGCAATGAGGTGTGATCACTTTTTCTAGAGTGAGTTTGTGACCTCGTGCATGTAGATACATCCAAGGGTGTGTGTGTGTATTTTTATACATATATGTACACACATACACACACACCCACACACACACACACACATGCCAAAAAATATATACACATTTTAAGAGATGTTATCTATTACTTTTCTAAGTTGAATCGAATTACAGGAGCAATGTGTAGCATGACAATTGCTCAAAAAATAGCATTAATCAAATGAATGCTAGTGTCACCATGCGACAGGCAGAGCAGGACAGTCAAAGAACATGGTGGAAGCACGGTTGGCATGGAAGGAGCACAAGACCATTCTAAACCGGTATTTGAAGTTCAAGAACATTGAGTTTCTCCCATGTTCTCCTAACTGAACACCCCTTGACTTCTTCCTATGGGGACCTTAAAGGATGTGGTGTACTGTAGAAAACCAGCTACACTGGTGGTACTTTGGGAAGAAACTGAAACGGCATGCTCAACAATACAAGTGGACACTTTGGTCCACACTGCTCAAGCAGTAGTTGGCTGTAATCAGACGTGTCTGGACGCTGATGGTAACCACTCTGAGCACCTCTTGTAATTGCAGAAGTCAAATGTGACTTGTATTCATCTCTTGTTATTGGTACATATTGAGTATTATAATTTTAATAGTTTTTTCCATTCCTAAAACACATATACATTTTTTGGCACCCTCTGTATATATAGAAATATATAGATACATAGAAATATATATAATCTTTAAAGATTTTACATACATGAGAGAATCCTGTACACATCATGCCATGCCTTGCCCTTCTTATATAACAGGATATCTAGTAGATATTTCCATATCAGCATAAATAGATCTGCATTCATAGTGGCTTGCTGTTGCATTGTATTGCTAAGAATATAGTGGGGGTGTGTGCGCGTGTGCACACATGCACATGTGATTTAGGATTCTTTCTCCCTAATCTTTTCCTTTCTTGCATCTCTCCCTGATGATTTTGTCTGAGGCTCAGTATACTGAGTATCACTAATGAGGCAGCTGAGCCTTCAGAAAGGTCACTGGTTAATATTAATAATCAGAAAAAAAATGTATAAAACTTGTTTTCTGAAGAGCTTACCTTAGACTGCCCAAAGATTTGTTTTTCTTATGTGGTTCCTTTCCAAGTCGAGAGTCTTAAAGTTACCACAATGTTACAGAGAAAAGTGTTTCCCATTAATACAAAATCAGAATTCATTGCAGGTCAAATCCAGAGCTTCCTGAACTCAAAACTTTAGTAATCATTCCAAGTAGTCAACATGCCGAAGCAGAAAAGGCAGAGTATGTGTCGTGCAGAGACAGGCTTCCAGTGACTCCAGTCACGGGCTTCTACAAAGGCACAAATATCCCTTCTAAAGACACTCCAGTTTAAGTCTTTCAATATTGCAATGAAAGTCAAAACTAGGGGAGAAAGTCACCCTCCACTCAGATTCTCTTGACTTAGGCCTTGAATTGCGAGGTTTGTCCTGGGGAGATGGCAGGCAAGGGTTTGTTTCTTTTATTGCTATGGAAACAGAATGGCAGAACCTCACTTGCTCAGGGACTCTGCTCTTAAAGAGAGAGGGCTGGAGAAGCAGCCGGTTAAGAAATTCTACAAGACATGAGGCAAAATATGCTTAAGATACACTTGGAAACGAAAGGGAATTAAACAGCACCTGAGGCTTCATTAGGCTGTGGCAGTAGTTGCCAGACAGGATCTGTGATGGATTTGAAGCACCTCTGTCATTTGCTCACAGACACCTAAGGCTCTAAAGTAGGCACTTCCTTGAATTTCAAGCTTTGAAATCTGTAAAAGTACACATCTCCAGGGCAGGAATCATTCAGTTGCCAGGAATTCAGATTTTTATTTTTCTAACTAAAGCTGCTTTTTCTCATTATAGAAAAAAAAAAAGCCTGCTTATTTTATAGAACAGTGGCTTTCATTTTATTTTACAGTAACTCACTATAAGAACTGTATTTTACACATTTGTAATAAAAAGTTGTATGAAATAATACCCTTATTACATACTAATTCTCATGTAGTTATTTTTCTTCTGTTTTAAATGACAGCTGATAATAAATCATGATTGATTTCATGATCCACTGATGGGTCACAACCCATAGTTTACAAAACATTGTTATAAATTAATTTCTTCATTCTACCCCACGTTTATTATCCACTACGTGCCAGGCACTTTTGTGGGGATGTACCTCAGTTCCTGTGTTCCACAGAGTTCAGGGACTAGGGAGGGGGAGAGACAATTAATAAATGCAATAAAAGCAGTGAATCTTCTTCCATGAAGGCCCTCACCAGACGCAGTGCAAGTGTGTATCAGGGACTTTTCTTCTAGTCTGATGAATCAGACAATAGTTTTAATCAGAAAAGGAATCTCACTAGCTTTGTGTATTAGAAAGATCATTTTGGCTGCAATGTAGAGAAACGGTTAGGACTTTAGGACACTGGTTAAATGAGACACAACGGTGGCCTCAACTGCGGGAACAGCAGTGGGGATGGAGAGAAGAGGATGCAATAGGACCTGATGATTGATTGGATGTCAGGTTGAGGGGAAGGAGCGACGACGATTCCTGGGTTTCTAGCTCAAGCAGTTGAATAGATGACAAAGCCATTTACTGAGATGGGAGGGCCTAGGGGACAGAGGCTCAGGGGAGCAGATCCTGACTTAGGCTTGGACACGATGAGTTTGAGTTGCCAGGGGGACATGGAAATGGTGATGTCCATTACAGAGTTTATTACATGTTTTGGAGTTCAAGAGAGTCCGGGCTTTAGGAGTCGCAGAGTAGATACCGTATTTTGCCACGCATAATGTGCACTTTTTTGCCCAAATTTGTGAGGGAAAAATGTACATTATACATGGGTAGCACTAATTCTGTTATCTATATAAATGTTTTTAATTCTTTTATTTATGCTTAAGAGTTGAAAGTGTAACTCCAGAAATCAATAAAAATATTCACATGCAAAATGAAACCCTGGAATGATAATCGTTTAAAAAATTTTATACACAAAATTGCTCGTACCTTTTATCTGTTCTTGTGTTTTGTAATTATGTTACATTGAATTTATTGTACCATGTTAAAAAAAATGCTAAAATTCCTTTATAATACAAAAAACAAGTACCTAAATATAAACAATGAAAGTTTGAATTAAAACGAAAGATTTTTTTCCCTGAAAGTTTGGGCCAAAAACATGGGTGCACACTACACATGCGCATTACTCACAGGAGCTCCTTATACACAGAAAAATACGGTAATACTGTTAAAGCCAAGGGAGGAGCTGACACAGGGAAAGGGTGTTGTGTAAGAGGAGGGTCTAGAACAGACCCCGAGAAACTATTTACGACTGTATTTCTTAGTATACAACTATCACTTGAATAAAAGTGGCTTAAACCAAAGAGGTTCATTAATTTCATGGAATACAAAGTATTGAGGTGGTGTATCAGAGTTAATGTCATCAGAGAACTAGGTTTTTACATCTTTCTGTCATGGCGGCCTGTGTCAACTGAGGGGAGCCTTGTGGTAGGTAGCACTATGGCTCCCGTGACAAAGATGAGATGGCGACAGACTTCAAAAGCTAAAAGGGAGGTAAAGAAGGTATAAAGAGAACAATGGATAGATTTGAGTAGTCAGCCAGTAGCGATGGGATATTTACTTTGAGTCTGTTTATTGTATGTTTTATACTGAAATGTTTTCTTAGGATTTAAAAAGCGTGGGATTTGGGTCTTGTGTGGAAAATGTCTAAAAACAAAGATACAAAGGAAGCAGCCATCTGACTTGGCCAAGGCTTAACAATAATTACTACTACTTTGGGATTCCCCCTGCGCCCCCTTTCCTCTTTTTAGACATTAGTAGAACTTTGTCAGCTCCAAAATGGCAGAGGGGAAGGAAACGAATGAAGGCTCCTAGGGACTCAGGGTGAACTGCTCTTCTCTTTGGCTGAATTTAGGGAGGGCACTGCATGCAAGGCTCTTTCCAAAGACCCGGGAAGGGGACTGATGCTTCTAACATTATTGATTTTGCTGAGAAGGCAAGAAAAACACACTTAATGAAACAATACTTTGATTTTTAAATATTTGCCTTTTCTGTACTTCTAAGATCTCACATCACCTTTGTGTGCTTTACTCATACTTTCTCCCACTGAAGAACAAAGCACTTCATGATACTGCTGGCAACCCCGCCTGCCAGAAACAGTTGCATTTTAGCATCTTTGCCAAACCTCCTTGGCAACATTTGTTTGTTTGTTTTTTGGTATGTGGGTAGCTCCCTGGCCGGGAATCGAACCCAGGCCGCAGCACTGACAGCGCCAGCGCCGAAGCCTTAAGCCACTCCACCACCAGGGAAGTCCGTTGGCAACATTTGTTCATTTGAAAATTTTATGGCATTTGGCCCTTATTAAAAAAAAGAAAAAAAGACAAAGCTTGATACTATCATAACTCACTTCATATAATAAAAGCAGAGATGGAAACCAATAGGGTGCTGAAAGCATCGCATCTCCTCATCAGGTTTTGGACTTAACACATCTGTAACACTAAGAACGGTTTGTGACAGAAAACACAATGCAAGATGCTGGAAATATCAGTAAATTTCATATCAAACAAGTAGAGTCTCATACTTCATTTATTCCTCTCAAAATGTTCATAATGCTAAATGGATATTAAATAAATTTTTAAAAATACAGGAACTAAATTGTGACAAAGAACATTTCTCTACTAGAGTCCAAAAATTTTTAAATTTAGTTTCTAGGAAACAGTTTCTAAAGAGCTAAGAATATCAACAGTATATTGTGGACTGTAATAAGAGAATTCCTTCATATTTTCTGAATCTTTTCAAATTAAAGATCTGCATATCAATGACTTCCGATTTTATTTTTTGTTGCTGTTACTTTGATAAAGAAAAAAATGTGGCAGGAATTCCCTGGTGGTGAAGTGGCTTAAGGCTTCGGCGCTGGCGCTGTCAGCGCTGCGGCCTGGGTTCGATTCCCAACCAGGGAGCTACCCACATACCAAAAAAAAAAAAAAAAAAAAAAAAAAAAAAAAAAAAAAAAAAAAAAAAAAAAAAAAAAAAAAAAAAAAAAAGGCATATAATGTAATATAAAAAACAGAGGCACTTATTATGTTTGGATTTTTTCCAGAAAGCCCTCGTATACGTATTCCACCTATTCTGTTTTATAAAAAATATCTAAGAAAATACAGTAAGATCTGTTTACTACTTATAACAACTGTTGGTTTGTTTTGTGTTGGTGTGGCAAACAGAAGTTGTTTTCTGTACCCAAAGCAGCATAACGTAAAGACTTAATGCAGTACCATCTGTGAAAAGAACTGAGACAGATACACAGGAAGACAAAAGAAAACTTAAGATATTCGTGTTTATTATGTGATTGACATTCAACAAAGAAAAGGTAGGTGCAACAAAGAGCTGTTTGACCAAAGTCAAGCCCCAGACGTCACCAGGATGACCCTGGCTGCCCCGGAGTGAGCTTCGCCACTCCCAGGCAGCTGTGCTCTGCAACGAAGCCACTCAGTGCAGACACTCTCGTGCTGCCCTTGGAGTGCAGGCCTGCAGGCATCTGACATCCAAGGAGCCGGCCATTTAACACACTCAGAACTCCAGTTCCAGATGTCAGCAGTCACTGTTGGTAGCCAACAAGTCGTACTAATTATGTCCGAGAGCGGTCAGAAAAAGTAACAGGCTTCGAATACTGTATAAATTACAACCTTTATAGAGAAGAGGCTCTTGTGAGTTGCCTCTATTTCCTCTTTGACAGTCTACTCGCGTCAAATGGAGGACATATAGTACAAAACTTTTTAAAAAACTACTTTGATAATGGGTATTTACTTCTCCCTAAGACACATGCGTAAAGTTATTTACATAAGATTTGGGATCATAATTTAGGAGTACCTTTAATTCTGAGCTTACGAAGGTATCCCTCCTACTATACAACAGGATACTCAGAAATACCTGAGGTATAATCACTGAAAACCTTCTTAAAGAAAAAATAAGATTGGAGTTTCCTATACTCACAAAAAAATACATACACAGTTGATACAGAAGAACTAAAATGTGAACAGTGTTAAAGCATAAGAGATAAATGAGGAGGAACTTGCTACAAGGCTTCAGTTCTTCTGACGATACTTTGCACACACGTTTGTTGTAATAGAGATTCTCAGGCTGTGTCAAAAAATGGCAAAAAAATTTAAAACAGGATTCATTCCTAGAGACAAGCATGCACTAGTATACATTATGTTTCTGGTGGTACAGCAACATAAATCTAATTTTCAAAAACCCAAGTCTGGTTTTCCTTAATCAGATGTGCTTATTTGGCTATGAAGATGCTCTCACCTTGCCCCTTAAAGTGATCATTTTAGCATGGGTTATAGAAAAGTCTACTAATTATACAGATGAATCCAAAATTTAGCTTAATTTATAGATATTTAGAAAATAGATGTAAGTCTGACAATTTAACACTAGTAGATATAGTATACTATCTAGTACTATGTTTTCCTACATCCTGATGTCTCTCAGAAACTGGCAACAGGAAGGTTACTTTCTGAAGAGAGTGGAGAAGCATTAAGAATCAGCTAAAATAAGAACCCCACAATTACTTTATGAAGTAGAACTCAAACACGATTTAGAAAAAAAAGTGAATTGGGATATTCTGGAAACAATATAACATCAGAAATCCTTCTGGTCAATTTCTACCACGTTCAGGGTCATTTACACTCCCAGATGGATCTGTGGGAACCCTTTCTGAGCATGTCTGTTGCAAGGTCTGTTGACCTCAGCATGACTGAGCGAAGGGAAGAGGAAGAGAGGGTGATACTTTTACTTTCTGTTTTTAAGAAACTGATTTAGAAAAGTTTTATTAAAAGATTCTAAAAAGCATGGCAAACTCACAAATTCTTACCACTGCATGTATGCTGTTTTCCTACCCTTTTGAGCACATAGCTCTTCACGCAGAAAAAAGGCACCTTAAGAGGAAAGGAAGGGTCCTCCCTCTGGCCTGGGAATAGGTGTTATTGGTGGGAACCATAGGAGCAAGACTCTTAATAAGAATTCTTCAGAAAATTCCTTTCAGTTAGGTCAGAACAAAGGAGAAGATTTGCATATTAAGCACCAAAAAGTCAAGTACTATGCCTCTCATTTTCAAAAATAAAATAATTAGCTCCGCCCCTCACCTTCTCTCCATCATGCCTTTCATATAATGGACATTTTCTGAACTGTCGTGTCTTGATAAAGCCTGTCATCTGATGAGGAGCAGATCTTGATCAGCAATACTCAGAAAACAGATCTGCTTCTTCCCAATTCACAGCTTGTGCAACAATGCTGAATGCTGAAACCTAATTCCCCTAGTTTCACTTTGCTATTTCAGTTTGTAAAAAAACAAACAACTCCACCAGATAAAAAGCAAAAGCTTTGACTTTCCCATTAGAAAGTTCATCCTATAATTTTACAGATATCTAGAAAAAGGCATATGTTTTAATTTTATTTTGTAATAAAAAAACCAGTCTCAAAGCAAGCACCTGGATTTTACTTCAGCTTATAATAATTTAATGTGCCTGAGATTTTTTGTGCAAATACACGTCATCTTTCATTAAAAATATGCATAGCACTTTGGAAAAAGTTTAGTTGTAACTAACTTTCCTTACAAAAAAACTTAAAGACATAAATATACAACATTCCCTAATTCCTACTGATTGTACTTTTGGTTTAACCCCATCCAGCCTCCAAGGAAATTTGCAAGACATGCAATTATGTTCATATTCCTTGGCCACCACACTCATCCAGAAGAAATCTTCTGAAAACAAGTTTCTTTGATTCCATTTCAGTCATATTTCCTTCTTAAAGCAAATCCTTTTTACCCCCTCCCCCACATGTTTTTTGGATGTTGTATAAAAATACAAATTTAAAAAAATGAACTTTTGGTAATCACAAATACAAAAGGAGTTTGGGTGGTGCTTGGGCTCCCAGTGGTTCAAAGTCCTGAAAACAGGAAGCAAAAAGGGAGTCTCCATTAATCTGCTCATACGAAATTCCTTGTTTGCTAATGCTGGGAGCATATGATTTGATGGATTTATAATTTAATCCAATATCAACAGGGGAAAACATAAAGCCACCTACCATTGTCTCAGTAACAGACCTAGCTTACCCCAGCAACCTTCCAGAACAGCCTTCTTCAGGCAGCAGTCAAAGCTGCTCTTTTTCTCCTCCCATCTCCTCGAGGCAAGTTCAGTGTTTCTGGTATATTTCAATATTACTGAATTTGTTTTCCAGCCACTTTTTATTTTCAAGACAAGAAAACCAACCGAAGGAATATATTAAAGCTTTCTTTCTTTTCTACCTCTGAACACTCATGACCCATTCATTTATAGTATACTTTGAACTTACTAGACCTCAGTCATTAGGGCCTCATCCCAATTCGTTTCCATTCTTCTACTTTCCTCTTCCCACGTTCACAACCCATCTGCAACATTCCTTTTCTCTCAGTTAGACCAGACTACATGTATCAGTGCAAAACTATGCTTCATCTGCTAATGTGCATCAAGAGGTCAGTTAACTGCTGAACCTCAGTCCTCCTTCAGGACACCCATTTTGGGTGAGGATGTGCAAACAGAGGTGCCAAAGCTTCCCATCATGATTGGTAGACTCTGATTCCTCCTCAATCCACTCAGTAAGTTGCTACCTGAATTTAAATAAAGAGCAGACTCAGGTCTTTGAAGACCAATTTCTGCCTCTTGGCTTCTTCCATTTCCCTGGGCATCAGGGGTCTTGATCACTCTGGCTATCCCCAGTCGCTTCAGCCTGCCCACCAAGTTCATCTTCAACTGGCCAACATCAGGAGAGTTCCGGGAAGGTCTCAATCCATACTTCTCCTGGAGGAATGTTTCAGCTGGTCGGGAGGCCAGGAAATTTTCAGAGAGGTGCACTCGAGGCTCAACAGGCAGAGGAGAAGGACAAGGTGAGTGAGACGGTGAATTTGGTGGTGTGGAAGGGATGGCCAGGGTCTTAGGGGGAGTTGGTAGGAGGGGAATCTCTGAAACTGGGCTGTGGTACACTTTAGCAGAGATGCCTCGCTCTTGTAGAAGTTTGGCCAAGCTCATGGTGCTACTGAAGGTTACAGTGGAATCTCGTCGGTTGGTGATGGATTCGCCAATGCTGAGTCTATAAGACATAGCAGGAGAATTCACCACCGTGTTTGATGAACTACTACTGCCACTTCCACAGGACAGTGAAGGGAACCCAGAGCTTAAAAAAAAAAGTGGGAGAGAGAGTAAGAATAAAACGCCATCTCCAAGTCAGTATTTTAGTAACTGAACTCTGTGGAATGAAAATTTTAATATGTTACTTTGAGGACTGGCTAATTATTTGTAATTTTTAACTTAGTTATTAACTTATTGAAACATATTTCGTTTCATAGGATATAAAAGTTTTCTCTTAGATAACTTCATTCTTAAATTTTAACTCTAAAATACATATCTGTGGGAATATAACTAACTTTTATTATAGAAATCAAAGAAATTTAAATATCAAAGTAAGTAAACTCTAGAAATTGTTATGAATATATCCATTCTATGAAGTGAAATACACCAAGAGACAATCTAAGAGTAAACAATTCTCCACCCTTATAAAAAATGCAATCTTTCATAATTAAACAAAAGATGCTACATTAAGGAGTAATTTATTTCTTTTTAGTCTTTCAATTTTATATTAATGAGAAGTAATCAAGTTCTAATGTTAAATTACTATTTTCAAGAATGTTAATTCCAAACAATAGTAGTATAAGGATACCACTGAACAAATTTTTTTCAACCCTGATAGACCATACGAGGGTCTGTCTACAGAAAAAGTCCAGCCATAAATGTCTCCATTTTTCATGTTACATGGTTGGATACAATCCAGAGAGCCCTCATATGTCTCTGGAGAATTAAAATTAAAAACTTTTAACAGCTATTAAAATTTTTCTTCTTATTTTATGTGTTATGTAAAAAAATAAACTAAACAAGAAATCATGTACTCAAGAAAATGCTGATAGAATGGAGATAGTACTCCTTTAGTCAATCTCCCCCACCTGAGCAAATGTTACCATATTTAATAGATAAACTCCATTTCAACAGAAAAATACTCTGTATATCAAGATATCAAGATTTTTAAAGATTCTGAACAAAATGCAAGTTTAAGATTAATAAACTTTCCAAGTACCAATTTGTATAAAAACCAAGTACAAACAATTTGACTGCTTGGTTAAACTAAAAACCTCACATCTGATGCAGTCTACATATTGTACTCCCAGTCGCCTACGTCCCTGTCCCGACCTCACTGTAGAATGGCCTGTCCTTTCCCAAGCTGTACACTTCATGCAATGGTATCACCCTGAGTGGAGAGTCCCACTAGGAACCAATTTTATAAAACTTACCTTGATCACTGTTTAAGAACAATGTAGAAAGATTGCAGATATTTCTGTTCATGACAGACTTCACTGAGATCTCTACTGGATATCACTCAAATGCTTCCCTAAACAGTTGATTTGCTTCTATTTTATAGACATTGTGAATCACAATCTTATTTCCCTCCATACCAGCATCTAGAAATTTAAGACTCAAATACATGGCTCACCTTAGCAAGTATGTAAGACTTTACAGTCCAATTTGTGCATTAGCTTTATTCCTCTATCTATTTTATATCCTTTCTCTTGATTCCTCTGTGTTTTATTTTTCTTCTCTCCACTAGTTAACATTATCCGTGCAATGTTCCACATATCTTGAAAACTACCCTAGGTTCTTTTGGAAATTGGCAGGATAGAAATAGTAGCAATATATCTTAATGAGATCCCTTAACTATGTTTTGGACTATCCATGTTCTAGCCTGTGTAGTAAAGATTTTGGCTTTGCCTAGAGGGGTCTGACGTCTGCCCTCAGCTTCTGGGAGATAATCCACACCATATATGACTCAAGTGTCTCTGTTTAGGATGGAGACAGCCCACAGTAGATCTTCGGGTGGGACATTATACGGTGGGGGTTCTTCATGCCAAAAGACCAACCGTTTGATTTAAGTGGGGGCTTTGGGTCCGTGGACCTGGAAGTAAGTTTGACCACATGGGTAATCGATTAAGCAATCAATCATGCCCACGTACTGAAGCCTCAATACAAAATCTGGACACTGAGCCTAGAGTAAACTTCCCTGGTTTACTCAAGGGAAGCTTGGGGTTGGCAATACTTTGTGTACACTACCAGGCATCAATGCTAGGAAAGTAATGAATACCAAGGACAAAGAAAGCTTCGTGTGTGGAACCTTCCCTAACTCTGACCTATGTATCTCTTCCTTTGGATAATTTTAACCTGTATCCTTCCCCTGTAATAAACAGTAACCACAAACATAATAGCTTTCAGTAAAATTCTGCTGAGTCCTTTTAGCAAATTATTGAACGAGAGACTGACTTTGGGAAACCTCTGAACTTACAAGTAGTGTCAGAAGTGAGGGATGTATGGTATGGAGGACTGGTCCCCCAAATCTTGCAGTTTGGCTAACTGTGGGTACAGTTCCGGTTGGGCCATTTACTATTATACTTGTCTGCCTTTGAACAAGTCACATGAACTTGCTCTGTCTCGGTTTCTTCATTTACACAACACATACCCACTTGCCATGCCTGCTTCAAAGACTCAGAATGGTCAAATGAGAAAACACAATGTAAAAATACTCTAAAGACAAATTATCACAGAACATTAATTAAAATTCTGGGAGTTAAAAATGAAAGAAAATTTTCAAAGAAATTCATGAAAACACAATTGAGGAAAGAAGTGAGGCCTCAAATTGCCCAGACCTACCTGGGGGTAACCTGAGTGATATCAGAAGGATGTAATATCCTACAGGTGGTGAAGGTAAATGTCAAGTTTGTGCATGAGAGACACTTCCCTGGGTTTGAGGTTGCAACTGAAGTAGAGATTTTTAGGGAATCAAACACAAAATTGAAAGACTGGGTTAAAAATGTAAAAAGTTCATTATTATTTATTAACAACACAGCATTTATCAAGTGTCATTTGCATAATAATCCCCAAATCTGGAAACGAAATATATATAAATATTGCATTAGTAGTGTTTGATTAGTATATAGCTGAATCCTTTAAAATTGTAATCTAAGAGGATAAAAAATAGCTTAGAAATGAGAAAAACATATTCTGAAAAAAATACATTAAAAAAATAAACAAACCAAGATCTAGTCATCCAATCTTTCTAGCCAAACTATCTACTCCAGTGGTTTATAGACCTTGTGGGAGTCTACACATCCAAATCCCTTTCATAGCAGTGCTAAGACACCATCTGCATTTTTGATAGGCTGGCATCTGCACTGCTGGTCCAAAAGTAATGGAGGGTCAAACTGCTGGCTCCTTAGCACAATCAAGGCAATAGCACTAAGCTTACTAGTGTTCTTCAGTGTTGTCCACTCACAGCATTGCAAAGAAAAAAAAGAAAGCCAGATCCATATAAGAATGTCCTTGAGAAAGCAATAAAAATTATTTATTTTATCTTGACTCTTGAAGCTTTTCAATGTTTGGTGTGATGAAACGGCAAGTATGCATTAAGCACTCTGCGGCATACCAAGATACAATGGTTACCTAGAGGAAAAGCTCAGGTGCAAATGAGTTGAAATTTTTTCATAGGATACAGTTTTTACTTGAAAGGACAATGGCAAAACTACAGTTAACCAGACTTGGCTGTCTGGCAGAAATTTTTCTTGAAAATGAATTTAGTGAAGCTGTCTCTTCAAGAAAAATAGCTGACAGTATTTGCTGCCATTGACAAAATTTGAGCTTTTGAGTGCAAATGAGTTTTGAAAAACTTGTATCCTCCACTGAGAGCTTGAAAGCTTCCTAATACAATCCGACTTATCTCATGAGACAGATAGTGATATTAATGTAATTTTAATGTTGTATATAATGAAATATGTCGACACTTAGAAGATCTGCATAACTCAGTGAACCAATGTTTTCCAAATGACCAAAATGCATGATGGTACAAAATCATGTATGGGGAAATGATGCCTTCAAAGTGTAGGACAGACTAATAAATTTTAATGTAACGAAGTATGAAAAGTTCACTGATAGGGTTTCATATTTCCTATTGCTCTAAACCTTAAACTACCACTTACCAAGTTTTGGTGTAATTTAAAGAATATCCACAAATACTTGAGAAGGCTATTAAAATACTCTTTCCTTTTCCAACTACATATCTGTGTGAGGCTGCATTTTCTTCACACTCTTCAACCAAAACAACAAATTATAATAGGATGTGGAAGCGGATACATGAATCTAACCATCTTCTAATAAGCCATAAATTAGAGATTTGGAAAACTGTAAAACAAAACCATTCTTACCACTTAAAAATTGCTATTTTCCTAAAACATATATTTGTATTAACATGTAATTATTATTTTTAAATGAGTTAATAAATACTTCTATAATTTCTCAGTTCTGATTTCAAATATGGTAATTATCAATAGCTACAACCCACACAGACAAGCTCTCTGGAATTCTTAGTTCTTTTTAAGAGTATTAAAGAGGTACCGAGCCCAAAAAGTTTGCAAACCACTGACTGAATTAATCTCTCTCTCTCTCTGCCCAATTGATTTATGCAGTCTGGCTAAGATAAAGTAGAATTAGAAGGACCACTAAATTCACTGTCTTACATGCAAGACTAAAGTATACTGCAGTAAGACTTAAGTAGAGGTAGTAAGCCAACCATATAGTAAGTCAGGATGCAAAGTACCACTCATTACCAGACTACATTCAACCAAGCACTCTTCTCACCTGTAACTGGACCACCTACTGAAGTAATGGGTGGCAGAAAGATTCCTGTTACTGGCTTGGAATCTGTGGGGTTTTGTTCCACTTGAAGAGGTTGTTGAACCTGGAAAGTGATACCTTCCTCTTCATCCTCTTCTAAATCTGAGAGGCGATAGATGGCATCCTTGGGCAACTGGGTAAAGCCTTTAGTGATGACACCTGGTCGTGGGTCAAGAATGGTTCCCAAATTTGGTTGAGCAAGCTGCTGCCAGTGGTGCAGAGTTTGTGATCCTGAATATGCAAGACAAAAATAAATAAAAGGCATGTTTTAAATTTCTCACAATATTAAATCTTGAAGCAAAAGCTAAAAGTACACAGGTAAAAAAGTAGTAATAATAAAACTACTTATTTGGTCTTCACACCTTGGAAATTTGCAAATTAAAGTTAAAGTTATCTGTGGAAGACCAACAAGTTGCTGAAGATATAAATAATAATCTTTGTATTTCAAAAGTTAACTTTAAAAAGGACATCTAAAGCAGGAGTGAAACAAGACAATACTCTTAACAGGAACTAGGATGCTGAGGCGGGATGAGAAGGAAGGCATGTGCCTTAGAGGTGGGGCTGTTATTTACCCAGCTGACAAAAATCAAGTTTCTTGGCTTATGAAGTTTGAAGTCAGAAGCCAAGATCCTAGAATGGAAGATACCTTGAATTTTCAGCGTTTTTTTGTTTGTTTTTGTATATATCCCCATCTTGCTCATGACTCTCCTTTCCCCTGGCTTGCAGGGAGAGCAGGAAAATGAAGGGAATGATAAAAGGAGGATATATCCCCATGGTTCCTGTCTATGAACCCTGGTGAACGATCACCCCAAGCATGTGTACCAGATGCAATGTCTAATAATGACACCACAGTCACTTCATCCTAAAAATGGCAACTCTGTCAAATACCTGCACTGATTATTAATGAATAAAACTAAAACACAGAACTTTCGAGATTGAAGGGTCCTCACAGATTTCCTACTCAAAATTTTGTCTAATGCAGACTCTCTTATGATAATAGCAGAGAATCATTTGAAGACTACCCATCTTCTATAAAACAAAGAAATTTATTTTGAATTCAAGTTCTATCTTAGGAAAGAACAGAAACTGAACTGAAATGAAAAAATACAGGCACACATACCTCTAAGTAAATGATACTACCTGGGTAAAAACCTCTTTTTCTCCTTTTTGAAAATGAAAGTAGAAATGAAATATTACATCTAGATTATTTTTACTTAATCATATCCCATTTATCTTACCAGGAAAACAGCCTTAGTGATACTTCTCAGCAAAGGACAAGAAAAGATTACTTTACTTCCCTCAGATTTATATTAAAAAAAAAAATCAGTAAAAGAAAACTGATGGTGGATGACCTGGAGAGTGCAGCTCTCTTCATTCATTTTCCACAAGGTACTGCAATGCACTGTCATCTAAACTGTGGGATCTGGGGATAATAAAGATATATTCTGCACATAGTGCTCTTACAATTATAATACAAATATCAATTCTATGGGAAGGAGAGCCCAATAAACAATGTGGTTTAAATATGGCCCTGACTGATTTATTACCTTCAAGGGGCTTGACAATTTGTAATTTTTCAGGCATAAAACACCGAAGGCAATTAGCACTGCTGAGGTCTGTGGTCTCCGACTGGTCAGTGCAGAGAGAGGCAAGGCTCTCTGTGGGGGTGCCGCAATCACTGGCCCCTTCTTTCTGGTCAGCCAAAACCTGGATCTTCCGTTCCCATTCTTCAGCAAAGAACTGCTTCTCACTTAAGTAGTTCTGTCGCCGCAGACTGAGGCGATGCAGTGCTGTAGCCAAATCACTGTCTTCAGAGGGTCCTGGTGGACCCACCTTCTGAACATTCCTACAGGGAAATCACACTCACTGATTACATCTGGTAGGATCATTAGCACAATCTAGACCTCTCCTTTCTACAATGGTGAATGTGCAAGAGACCGATCTTAAAAACATAGCAGTTTCTCTTAGATATCCGGAATATAAAAATAGTAACAAACAAAATTCATTAATACTATCTATCATTTGTATAGATCACTTCAAGTAACTTCAGATAGGTGAAAAATATACATTATTATTATGTTGTGTTTACTAACTTTTCAATTTCACTTAATTTATGGAACTACCAATATGATCATCCATAAATTCAGTTTAGGTAGTCAAAAAATAAGAATCATATTTCATGAATCTATAATACCATTGATGACAAAAGGTACCATTATTTTATGTACTACGAAGAAAGAAAAAGAGTACTACTCATTAAATTATGACATGCAACTGCCTGTAAAATATAAACAGTTTTAAAAAATATTAAAATGTGGAAAATTTTGCTTTGGGCCACAATCTTCTATGAATATTGTAGAACATTTAAAAGTAAATAAGATTTATAAATACTGCATTTTCATAGTTCTGTGACACACATTTTTGTCACTTTTCACCATTTAAAAAATTAGAGTCAAAATTAAAATTGTTATCAAATTAAAGGGTAGCAAGCTGAGTTGTAGCTGCTTCTGGCTACTACGTGTGAATTCACCTAGATCCGTTTGTCAAATTTCCTAAGGTAAAGTAGTATTGACACATAAAGCTACTATGGGTGCACAACACGCAATACTATCAAAAACTCAAGAGTAATGGATTTTTGCATCAGGAAAGATTTTTCTCAGGTGCTAAACATCTATTTTTCAAAAGCTTTCAGCTGACTTTCCAGTAATGCTATTTAATTTCTAGTTATATATAATTCAATGAACTGAATTAATGAAAAGTGGGGGAAAAATCTAAGTTTAAATAAATAGGAAACTAAGAGTAAGCAAGTTTTTCTCAATAGGTATTCAGGTTTATTGTTTATCTTAAAGGCACAAAAGCAGTTGAGATGGTAAGCATAGTTATGAGAAAGTGTCATCGGGTGCTACGCAAAACTGCCAATGATCAAATTCCAACAAATATGATTTGGAACACAAAAAAGATTTAGATTCAAACTTAGTCACACCAAAGAGGAAAGTAGTAAAGAATGTCATAGTTCAATGCAAACTCCATTTTGAACACACTTAGTTAAATGTAGCTTTTCCCTCCAAAACTTTTGGGAAATTAATGATTGGTCTTACACATAATGAGATAGGGCATCCTTACTGGATGAAAACTGACACCTTCAGAGCTTCCTTGAGACAGCACAGAGCAATGCTGGAATTGGAGTATATGAATCTGGTACATGAATCACCGCCATTCTTACCCTGGAATCTCCTCTGAGTTCCCCTGGCTCAGGAGTGTTTTGTCCTCTGTTTGTTGTAAATCAGATTCAAAAGGTTTTACTGTCATGATGACACTTGACCGATTGGAGCCTGGAATGGACAGCAGGGCTGGGAATGGGACAGAGCGGCCTTGTGTGTCATTGGCAATTCTGACAGTATCAAATACCCGTTTCTGTTGGGCTCTGTCAAAAAAGAAGTGCTCATTATTACCCTTGCCTGCTGCTGGAGTGCTTTAGAAAAGAGCTATGTACATGAAGTTCATTAAAAATATCAAGTCATGGAAACAACCAAAATGTCCTCTGATAGAAGACTGGTAAAAGAAGTTGTGGTACATATACACAATAGAATATTACTCAGCTATAAGAAAAGATAAAATACTGCCATTTATGACAACTTGGATGGATCTTGAGATCATGCTAAGTGAAATAAGTGAGAGAGAAAAAAACAAGAACTGCATGATGACACTCATATGTGGAACATAAAATTGAAAGCAATAAAGAAACAAGACCCATGGACATAATAATTTAGAAATTACCTGAGGGTAAATGGGGAGAGGAGTGGGGGAGAAAGGACAGGGACACAAATATATGGTGATGGAAATAGAACAGACTGTGGGTGATGAACACATAACACAACACATAGACAATATATTGCAGAATTGTCCACCTGGACCTATGTAACTTTTACTAATCAATGTCATCACAATAAATTTAACAATAAAAATAAAAATAAAGCTACTCTGAATAGCCTCTAATGTTCAGAAGAGATAATTAGAAAATAAACTTCAGAACAAGAGAACTCTCACAAATGTGAGCACTGAGAGGAAAAAATTGAAACACAAGCAGATTTACTACTGACTCTCACAATACCTATCGCTTTGTTTTGTGACTTCTTTTAAATTTCCATCCCAATGGTTGAGTAACAATACATCTGATGTGTACTTACTTTTGTTTAAAGAGAGAAGATTCCTCATCCAAACTCAGCTTTTTACGCATGGTCCCCTCAATCTCAGCCGCCAAAGATTCCTAAGAAAAAATGTTTTAGATTTCTACAGTGATTATGTAAGAAGGCTATTAGGAAAAAATGCATTGTCCTTAAATTAACAAGGTCTCCAAAATCCAGTACGTTTGGTGTTATAATAAAAGAAAATAGAGAAAAAAGAGACATTCTAGAAATGTGACTTTTAAACAAGAACCAACTACTTTTTCACAGTGTATTTTTACAGGAAAGCAGTGGCAAAAACAGTATGATAAATAGAAAATATTACATATGCAGATACACAAAAATAAAAGGCGTGAAAGGCTATAAACCAAGATGTGAACTGTGATTCTGTGGAGGTCAGGATTTGATGGTATTTAATAATTTCTTTTTGTTTCTCTGCAACTTCTGACTTTTCTATAATAAACATGTAAGCTTTCATAATATAGAAAAATCATTAAAAGAAAAATAAGCAAGCTTGCCCTCCCCGATCAGGGATGAGGATTCAAATAGTATGGGTGGCATGCTCAGCGGGACTGAGCTGACAATGACTGGGATTGGAGGTACTGGTGTGAATAGTGTGGATGAAAAGATAGATACAGATGTGTTTGTATGGGTGTATGTATAAACATACATATATGTATCTTAGCTCTACCTGCTGAGAGGGCCTGGAAGCAACAATACTCTAGTGGCAACAGATCACCCAGATCTTGGATTCTAAAGACCATTTCTCATTAAAAGTAGCCAGAGTAACTTGGAGAAATGGCCAATTCCAGAACTAGAACTGGAACTGGGACAGGGACAGGGCAAGATGAACTTGAAGGAAAGCCCATTGGCCATATCTGGAATATCAAAATAAAAAATAGTAATAAATTATAATTCACTGACTAAAATAGGAATCTATGAGTTGGTACTGAAATAACTAAATGAACAGATGAATAAATGAGACAAAAAAGCTCTAAGTCACAAAAGAGTGCCAATCAATGTTGAGAACATATTGAAATTAGAAAACCACCATCTGGGGGGTTCCCTGGTGGTGTTAGTGGCTAGGCTTCAGCACTGTCAACACTGGGGCCTGGGTTCGATTTCCAGCCAGGGAACCACCAAAAACAACAACAACAACAAAACAACTGCGATAGAAAACCACCATCTGGCAATTACCATAGTATTATTTCTATGTCAATTTCCTGACATTGACGGTTGTAGCAGTTATGTAGGAGAATGTCTTTGTTTTTAGTAAATACGCACTAAAATATTACTAAGGAATATAAAGGGGGAATTGGGTGTTATCTGCAACTTATTTTTAAATGGTTCAGAAGAAAATAAGAGAACAAAATGACAGATGTAGTAAAATGTTAAAAACTGAGGAATCTACGTGAGGGATATATGAGAGTTTTTTATACTACTGTTGGAGTTTTATTCTAAATCTAAAATTATTTCAAAATCAAAAAGTTAAAAAGCAAAAATTCTGTCCACATATTCTTCAGAAAATCTATTATAATTTATAGTTTTAGTCTTTAAAAAAATTTCACAGGATTGCATGTAAGTGTAAGAAGAGACGGTTAAAATAAGTCTTTGAACCTATATTATAAATTCTGGCATAAACTCCAGAAGTTTTTATTAACTTCTTTAATTCAAAAAATATTGTTATTAATTAAATAAACAAAATTCCTGTCCTCATGAGCTTATACTCTAAATGGAGTTAAATATACTAAGAAACTTAAGATCTATTGAAAAAGATTTTAGATGTTCAGAGCACTATTTGAGTTAAGTGGCATGTGGCAGGCCTAGGATAAGGATGACCCAAGTTTAAGTAGCTCTATGATACACAGAACTAAACCTAATTTCCTTGGGGATCATCTCATATATTACAATATATCTGGATGGTCATCTGTTGGAAGGAAGGTTGCAATAAAAAAGAGTAATAAGGTAGATGTAGATATGTAAATTAAGGCCTAAATCAGTAACTGAATTCCAGAAACAAGGACAATCCTTGTTATCTCTTCTTAAGATGCTTTACAACATCAGAAACCATATCACCCTCAGGATAATTTGATCTTAAACAAGTTTCTTTAAATACATAACATATTTCTCAGTTCCTTACCCCAGAAAAACTCCCATATGACTGGGAGAAGTAGAGATGAGCAGCAGGGCCAGATCTACTGCGAAGTTCCTTTATTTCTTCTTGGGATTCATGTAACATTCCCAGACATTCCATATTCCTGTCTTGTAACTCATGCAGCTGAAAGAAAGGTTGTTAATTAGTGTATTTTATTATATTCTCATGTAAAAAACCCATTGGGATAGGTATTAATTTTACCCAGAGGGCTAGCTAAGTTTATGAATATAATTCATTTTAATACAAAGACTCGGAAACAAATAAAAAAGACTATATATATTTCAAGCTGCCAGGATTAGGGGTGTCTTGGCCATAATTATACATAAACATGATTTTCTAAAAATGTGAAAAGTAGCCGAGACCACCATAACTATTAACTCAATATTTAATGCTTCACACCTTAAAAAAGCTTAATAAAAGTATAATAATTATGGTCAAGTCAGATTTAGCATACTGTTAGATATATCTGATTTTAAAACATTCTGAAGTCTGTAAGTGACAATATCAAGTCTAAAAAGTATTGTATATGATGTCAAGGTGCTCAATCATCCTAAACAAGTAGTTTCTTCTCCCTGTTTCAGAACCTTTTTTATTGTTAGATATACAAGCATGATAAAAAGAGTACATACTTTTCAGAGTATATGTTAACTTCAAAAATTTCTTCAAGTGTGGCATATGAATTGGATCATTAGCATCACAAGGGCTGGGGATGCTTATTAAAAATGCAGATTCTAGGCTCTCATTCTAGACCTACTGAATTAGAAACTTCTGGGATGGTGCCTGAAAATCTCCATTTAAAACTTACCCTGCCAGGCAATTGTTATGCATGGTAAAGAAACACTAAATTACATCTAATATATAGAATTTTTATGTAGATACCAAGTAAGACATTTCTGCTATTTCTCCTGACATTTTAAAAACTGTTGGGTTGGAGGTAAAGAGTTCCCTGGTGGCATAGTGGCTAGGCTTCGGTGCTTTCAATGCTGCTGCCTGGGTTCGATTCCCAGCCAGGGAACTACCAAAAAAACAAAACAAAACAAAAAACTGTTGGGTCAGTTAAGGTAGACTGGTAAAATGATCACATATTCCTAAAGAATCATAGAAAGTCAAGGTTTTCCTATTAATCAAGAAGGATGCTGCCATGTTATTAGTTGTAGAGATAGAATTTTTTAAATGCTTTACTTCTTAGCTCTCATAATTTCATTTTGATTCTCTGTTGTTGTTATTTTAAATCACATTCATGAAGATGAAGAAAACTATTCCTCCTCTCCTCCCCACAAGATAAAGGAAGATTTCATTACCTCCATTGTCAGTTGTCTTTGGGCATCTTTGGAAGCTTGCAGGTGAAGTCTCAGTTCTTCCTTCTCAATCACATGCTAATAACAACATATTAAGAGACATGTGAAATCTTCCCATATAAAACAGGGGCTACTTTCTTTTTAAGTCATTTTATGAGTGCCTCTAAGGGGAACAGTGTATGTAGAGGCCTGTAAAAATTAACCTGTCAAAAGCCAAATATGAGCAATAAAATTGGCAGAATATTCATCATGGTACAGAGGACCATTCATCATGGTACTCAGAGGACAATGAGCCTGAGTCAATAATTCGTATCACAACTTTCTGAGGAAGACCTAACCCCATTTTATGGAGAGAAATAGTGACTTGAAAGTAATTATTCATGATACTTCATGACAGAGAAAAGACTAAAATAGCAATCGGACTAAAGCACTTTAAAAGGACAGAGACCATGTTTATTCTGCTTAATGTATTAAGCACTTAGCAGAATGCATGGTACTAGGTCAGTGCTTAACAAACATCTGTTGAATGAATGAATGAATGAACTTACTTCCTTAAGTTTGTGCTGAAGATCCACAATCTGAGACAAGAGAGAGGAGATCTCTTCCTGATATCGAATCAGTTCATCACTCTTTCCAGACAATTCTTCAGTCATTTTGGATATCTGAGCATTTGTTTCACCTTGGAAACAAATTAAAATTTTAAAAATTAATATAAATGTAGAATAGCGCTTGGCAAACTATGTATGGCCTGTGGGCCAAATCCTATTTTGTAACAAGCACTGAACTGTCACAAATAGATGACATAAATTTAGAAAATAATCCCAGGTAACCCAATAGGGAAAAATAAAGGTTTTTCTGAAACAGGCTCATGCTGGGAATTAAATATGAGACAACGAAGCTAAAATGAGATAACCTGTAAAGGCAAGCAAGCTATAGGTTTTCCTTCAATCTTTTTCTGTATGAAAAAGACAAAGGCTCTAATTTTTTTCCATTATGAAGGACAAGAAGGTTGAAAAGAGATAGATGAATTATAAATCTTTGCAGGTTCCAAGATGTAATCTCATTTGTGTCTTTGAGAATTCTTTAGATGTGGAAATAAAATTCCACAGGTAATGAAAATTAACCTTAACAGGTCTAACAAAGAAACACTTTCAGAATGGAACAGTCACAATCTATTAAAGCTCCTGATAAAGCTCCTGAGATACTTCTATAGGAGACTTTTCTGGGATACCTGGCAAGCAGTGTAGGGTTACAGCCTAGTATTCTTGGCATGCATATGAACACAACCTTCAGAATTCCACTGGGGAAATAAATATTTGTTTCTTATAAAAGCTTTGACATTTAAATACAAGGGGCAAAACCATTTCTCAGTGTCATATAAAACTATTCTTTAATTTACAGAAAACCTGTAACATTTCATAGGATGGCAATAAAGAGAAAAAAGACCTGGATCTGATCTCTTGGTGAAGTCCTTTTTTTTTTTTTTTTTTAAAGTTTAAGAGGTGGGTAATGATGGTGCTGACAAAGAAGATTCAATTACATTCCCTCTGGTTCTCTAACATTCCGTTATTCTAAGGTATCACATTCTGAGGCTCATAGCGCAAATGAACTGATATGATGCTATAGTTTCTCTTTCAACATAAAATGCTAAATAAAGTTATAGAGAAATTAAATATCTTTTTCTAGTAAAGCCAATCTTTTCCCGACTAATTTATTTTAAAAATTATTTAAGTTAATATTATGTCAAACCAAAATATATTCCTTTATAGACACATAGTTGGCACTTAATACATACTCACTGAATGTTAGGCTTTATGTCATCATTTAAGACCTGGCTCTGCCACTTACCGTTTTCTGACTCTGGCTAATCATATTGTCTATAGAACTATTTCCTCATCAACAAAATCAGAGCTTTCATTCCTTTTAGTGTAATATGCTGTAACTGATAGAAATATAGGCCATTATCTAATGATGATGGCAATTTAAAACAAAAGGTATTTCTTAAAAAGTACATATAATATTTTACTTAAGAGTTGTGGGCTCAATGTGATATTCCAAGACTTCAGTAATTATTTAATATTGTTTTTCTTAAGATGCTTCTACTAAAACAATTAATTTAATTTCAGAGTTGGAGATATCTCTAACAAAGAATTGTTCAAAGGCTATGAAACAGAATGTTAATACTTACGAAGTTCTTTAACACAGTCATTGACAAGCTGTTGTTCCTTCTCTTCATAGGTAATAGTTTCTGTCTTTATGTGACAAGCCTTCAAGAAAAAAAAGCACGCAATACTTTTAATGATTTTATAATACTAACTAAAAAAACTCTTTAGTTCTCATTTGAAGACAAAAAGTTAACCATTTACAAAGAAAAATAAAAGCCCCAAAAGCTTTATTTACTATAAAATAAAGGTATAGAAAGGACGTGACAAACATCTCCCCCTCATTCCTCTCAGGGCCTTTGAATGTGACTAGTCATGCCTTCTAGCCCCTCCCCCACCATTCATCTATGCCTGGCTAGTCCCTAGCCTCAGCTAAAACATCACTGGCTTAAGTAGGACTTTTTCGACTTTTTTATAACAAGAGTTATATAAGTTCACAGAACCTTGTAATTTTCCAAGACAGTTTTATTATTCTATGCTGTGGCTTTCTCTGTATCATCTGTCATTTTGCTGTTATCTACTTTTCAGTGGGATCTAAGTAACAAGGGAAGGCAACTACATGTGCCTTGGCTGCCAACCCCTAACCAGAATATCAATAGCAAATCTTAGCTATGCCATATTTCACCTCGACACTACCTGGACTTAATTAAACTTGACAACCTTTAAGGTAAAGGAAATTGGGAATTAGGGTAAATGTACCTTGGATCGAAGAGCCATATTCTCTTCTTCCAGTTCCTTGAGCTTTTCTTGCAGCATGTCCAACTGCAGCAAACCTTGAGATAAGCTAAAGGACTCATTGAACCGAAGAGGTGTAGAACAGCTGGAATCAGTTTCACTCTCTTCAGAAGCAATGGAGACAATTCGAAGTAACTCATCTTTCTTGGACAGCTCATGTTGCAGTTGATTAACCTGAACAGCAAAAGGATTTGATTTACAAGATGTTCTGTATTTTGCATCATTTACATGTAATATATTAATAGCTTTTAATTCATGGAGTAATTGTTTATCACTATAAAACAAAATAAAATTTGCTACTATATTTTACTGACTAAAGTAGGAAGTGCTAAAAAGAGAGTAACAAACCTCAGGTACTTCTTAAGTTATAATTTTAGCTGGATGTCCAATCTTTTGGCTTCCCTGGGCGACAGTGGAAGAACTGTCTTGGGCCACACATAAACACACTAACACTGATGATAGCTGATGAAGTAAAAAAAGGTCCATCCATAATTTTCATAATGTTTTAAGAAAGTTTATGAATTTGAGTTGGGCCATGGGTTGGATAAACTTGTTTTAGAGTGTTAACTCTAACAAACACAGCTTTTTCTATACAAGGTAAGAAAAAAAGCCGATTTTCACATTATATATAATAAAAATATAGGAGAAAATTTCACCTAAGATAATGATACATTCACAGTTAAAAATCAAACCAAACCGAAGAACCTTCCAAGTATCAGAACAGATCCCCACTTCAAATTCTCATCCTAAAGCCTTGTACGTTTAAGCTCTGCATGACTTCCTAAATTCAGTTCTAGGAATAAATATTTTCAACATAAAGGCGCAAATGTTATTAAATATAATGTATTTATAAAACTGAAATAAAACTAGATAAAAATAACTACAGAAAATTTAAAATTTAACCTTAAAGTTAATAAATCAGTTCTTACTAAAAATATTTACTACTTTGGAATAAATACATTTTCAAAAATTTATTTTCCTTTTATTTGGGTTTTTGAATAAAGATGCTTCATTTGGGTATCTATTATTTGGGAACATATTCTAAAAAAATAAAGATAAGATCACACACAAAATCTACACAGAGAGGTGAGGATAAAGTGTTAGAATCTAAGCTGAGGGTGCTGCAAGTACTGTAGGTACTGAATGCAGGCTTTTATGTGGACTAAGGAAGTCATATAAGCACTCCTCAGTACAATAACATTTCATTTCTCTATTGGTTAGTTCCATGGTTGCCAATAAAGACAACATGTACTGGTGTCATTTCCTTACTTATTTTCATCAAGTCAGGGACACCCGGGAAAATCAATTTCTCTAATGCCCAAGACCTAATTACTTCATGTTGCAAATACTTTACCAAAGACTTACTTGATCAAAGGCTTGCCCCAGTTGCTCCTCCAGGGCTTCATTCTGCTCAGACAAGACATGGTTCCGCTTTAAGAGAGCTTGTCCAATTCGAGCAGCTAGCTCCAGGTCACGATCTCTCTGTAAAAGTAACAAATACACCTTTTCTTTGAATACAAACAAAATTAAAAGGTCATTTAGAAATTCCTCAGTCAATTTTGCTAAACACAATAGCAGTGTACTAGAAAGAATCAAGATTCATTTTAATGCCCAGACACGAAAATGAGCACAGGTACTGGCACACAAGTGGTATTTAATATATGTTGGTCAAATGGATGACCACAGCTGTCAACACAAGAGGGCATTTCTTTTCTTGATATCAAGTGAGATTTATTGATCAATTACCCTATTAATCAGGATTCAGCAATTCAACTTTTAAACTTACAACTTCGGGGAATTAGAAAATCAATGTAATCTTTAAAAATGAGGGCAAGGTCTGGCACACAGTAAAAGTCCAACAAATATTTGTTAAATGCATCTATCAAGCATGGAAACCATACAGAATTAGCTATTTAAGATTATTTAAGACATGGGGATCAGATATGCTAAAAAGTTTCATTTAGGGCAAAGCTTATACACATTGAGAACCAGAGGATTAGAGGAAAGCACAGTCAAGAGCCCTGCTGTCAACTGATGTAAGAATGAGGAATAAAACGGGATAAAAGACTGCAAGTTTTGAGGCTACAATGTTCTGCTTTGAGCAGCAGTCCCCAACCTTTTTGGCACCAGGACCAATTTCGTGGAAGACAATTTTTCCATGGACTGTGTGGGGGTGGTTTTGAGATGATTCAAGTGCCAGATGCAGCTTAATTGTCACTTACCACTCACTGATAGGGGTTCGATATGAGTCTGCAAGCAATTGATTTATTATGGTCTCTGTGCAGTCAAACCTCTCTGCTAATATTAATCTGCATTTGTAGCCAATCCCCAGTGCTAGCATCACTGCCTCAGTGACACCTGAGATCATCAGGCATTAGCTTCTCTTAAGGAGCACACAACCTAGATCCTTCGGGTGTGCAGCTCACAGTAAGGTTTGAGCTCTTATGAGAATCTAATGCTGTTGCTCATCTAACAGGAGGCAGAGCTCAGGGGGTAACGCCAGCGATGGGGAGCAGCTGTAAATACAGATGAAGCTTTGCTCACTCCCCTACCGCTGTGGGACGCAGTTCCCAGGTTCATGGTCTGGGGGGTTGGAGACCCCTGCCTTAGAATATAGAGAAAAAGGGAGTCTAAAGAAGTTGGTGGTAATAATGCAGGGAGGCCTACATAAAAGCCAAGTAAAACAAAAGTTACTCTTTCTGGGTACATGGTGATAGTCAGCAAGGGAATAGAAATCCCCTCTATATGGTGGCGTCGAGGACTGTGTTCTGCATGAAGGAAAACTGGCAATATACATCTAACTGCCTTATAAAAGATTGTGGGTTCTGCTTAATCACTATAAATAAAATTAAGCTTGTGTTCTCTTTGCTCCATAGAACATGAACACAGGTAAATGGGTTATTTCCAAATTTTCAAGGCCCACTTATCTCATTCTCAAGACAAGCTAAGTGGCATACACAAAATCATTCTGGGGAACTATGGGGAGTGGGGAGAGAGGTGCTTCAGAGAGGAAGACAGTCTTTTATAAGATCAACTGAAATTGAAGGATAAGGAGAGACCTCTATGACTGCCAACTGGAAGAGACACATTAACATATTAAAAATATCACAGATGAAGTGAGCTCAAATAATAGCCTAAAGTGAAAATAAAAATCTTTGGAAAGATGCTCCAAACTGCAGGTGTTGATTTGCAATGGAGCTTCTTCTCTCTCTCTCTCTCTCTCTCTCTTTTTTTTTTTTTTTTGGTTGATTCCCTGAGCAGGGATTGAACCCAGGCCACAGGGGTGAGAGTACCGAAGCCTAGCCATTACACCACCAGGGAACCCCTGGAGCTGCTTTTTGAATAGGAAGTTTTGCTCTAGACTGAGTAACAACATGCACTTTTATAGGTCAGGGAGGCCAGCTGCACCATTGTAATCAAAAGAAAAACAAAAACAAAACACTAAACCCTCTATAATTTCATAACAATACACTTCATGGAACCATTCTATTTTGGAATGCCAGTTGGTATGCCAGTTGTTCCAACTGTAACAACCTTATACAAAGTAACCCAAAGGAAAGACATCATCATTTTTCATTTAATGTGCAAGTTTGACAGATTTCAAATGATCTTCAAGTTTTAGCTTTCTGTACTAGAAAAAGAAAAGAGATATTCCTACCTCTGCCAGAAGATGTGTAACCATGTCGATGTCATTGTAAGTTTTGGTCATCTGCTCCACTCTGTTTGTGCCTAGAACTAAGATAGTTAAAAACAACTGTTCATAGGATTTAGAAATAATAACATTTTAAATATTTCTAAGAACTGAAAGATAATAACAACAAACCCAGGCTTTATGAAAAGCCATTCAGGAGAATAAAAATATGTATGAAAAAGGAAAAGGAAAGAGATGTTTCTAATACTAGACACTCAGGAAATAGACAAATTATTACAAACCAATGTGTATCATACAGTAAATTAAGAAAGTATCAAATGATCCAAGGCCGTCACCTATAGACTATTGCCTCCTCCTTTGGTAAGATTAGAATTTTGGCCCATTCACATCAGAGAACGTGGGCTGGGAGAATGCACTGAATCACCAAATTGCTTTATATCCTAATCTACATTAAAGTTACCGAGGGGCAAGTTAGTGAGAGGTATACTGTTAAAAAGGAACTTAATTAGAATTCTGTTGTGAGTACCTTGAATTCTGTCATCACCCATCATGTGAACTAATTATCAACAAAAAAGAATAGGACCTGTATAACTTTTGATAGCTCTGTTATGAACCATAATCCTTTTTAGCTTAATTAAAAATGCATTATGATAATTTTCATATCTAATCCTTTGCTATGATGTAAATTGTATACTATACTATTACTTGCATAAATCAAGCCCAGTATTTCTGCACTTTATAAACTCGAACTGTCAATACACTTGGTTAATTTAGCTCCAGAGGACAAATATGATCCCTATGATTCTAGTCACAATAAGCAATATCTTTTTAAGTTAATGATGATGCATAATAAAAGAGGAATCTTTTGACTTTGGAGTGCACTACATGATACAGGTTTGTGTGTGACTTAGACTAATTTTATAATTAGTTTATAATTTGTTGTCTTGAAGGAAAAACCAAGACTTTGGAGCAGAAAAGCTGAACTTACATATTTGAGTGGGCTTGAAAAAAGTCACTTAATCCTTTTGAGATTTATATTATGGAGGTGATAACACTTATCTATCTCACAAGGTCATTAGGAGGTTAAAATGATGATTTATTGAGCAAAACTGCTAGTATCATACAACTATTTACAGTTATTACTCTTTAAACACAGTTGGTATGTATTATATAGCTCTGGTTTTAAATTCTCTGTAAATAATTCACTGAATTGTAAGCAGATACTATGATTTAAGTCATTTGTAGTTCTTTAGTCCCATTTTAACACTTAAGGTTGTCCCAATGATACTATTAGACATGTTTTTCTTTTACCTGAGCATTTAATTTTTCTTCTTAACATCATTGCTTAAAATAAATCTGGGAATTTATTTTAATGGGAATTACACAGAACTAATTATTGGTAGTGTTATTCCTAGCAAAAAGTAAAACAAAGCACTGAGTTGGTGGTATTAGGAGATAGCTTTAAAAAGTTTTAAAATGAATATTAAGAAAACTGAAAACAACAACAAAAAACTAGAAACATTTTTACTCCAAAAGAATTTATACTTACAAGTAGAGAAAGAGGCGCCATAATTTAAACAAGGAAAAAAGAAACAGGCTTTTGGGCCTAAGAAATCTTCACAATTTAATTCAGTTGCATAGCAGGAGCAAAGGATTAAAAACAAGGGTCTCCTCTACTTCTAGTCTCGATAACGAGATGAGGGGGAAAAAAGTCAAGTCAATATATCTTTGCTCTAAACTAAGTATGAAAAACAGCCAATAGCTATAAAACCAAATTTAACCTAGGGCAGTGAGTCTCAAATCAGATTCTAATTTAATTGATTTGGAGGCAACCCAGGGCACAGGTTAGTAACTAAAAGGTGCCCAGGTGTCCTGATGTGGAGCTAGGGATGAAGATCACTGATCTAGGATTAACACTGAAAGCAAGAACCAGGAATCCTGGAGACTGTAAAAAGCTGGCATAAGTGGAGCCATCTAAAAATGAAGTCAGGGCAGCCATTCCAGAGGAACTACATTGTTCATCTTACTCTCTGAGCCTTTGGAATGTCTGAACTGAGCAACATAAGCTTTGGACTGGGCCAGAGCAGCACTGTCTTCCAAACAACTGTTTTTAAAGAAACAGGAGAGCAGACCCGAATACAGGACTGAAAATTAATGAGATTCTTTAAAATTAGCACCAGAATAGCTAAAGAGTAAGTCGGTTTATTTACATCAATAGAAATTCCTTCCTTGGCTTATTAGCACCAATGGAAATTCCTTCCTTCTATTCAGGTAATTATTTCACTTCCCTTTCTCTTAAAAACCTCCTCCCTTTACCCTCTAATGGAACCACTACTTGTGTTTCTGCCTAAATCAGTGCTTCCTGAGAAGCTACTCTTTGTAATCTTAAATAAATGCTTACTGTTTGTACCATAGCCTTTTATTTTCAGATTAATAAGACACAGTTAAGACACAGTTAGAACCAGTTTTTATACAACTGACTTAAAAACGACATGACATAGCTTATATTACATGACTGACCAGAGTTGAAGATGAAGTGGCAAATTAAATTTCAAGTAAAGCCAGTAAGTTAAGGATGTAGAAAACAGCTGTGAACTACAAGTCACACATGATGAAAGGGGAAGAGAAAATGAAGGACACAGTGATACAGAGATGTTCAGAATAAAACATGTCTTAATGAGGAGAAACTAAAATGTATTTCCTATAAATGTTTACCATCTGTTACAGTCTGAGAATTTAAAGCTGAACCTTAAGAAGTTCCTCTAGTTTAATGATCTCATTTTCTTATATGAGCAATCTTAATTGAGAGGAATTATATGACATGTCTAATACCACAAAGAAAGCCATTAGTGGCAAAGCTAGGATAATAATAAAGAGGTGATAACAACCCCTAGTCATAAGGTCATGAGAAAAGACTTGTGTCTGTCTGCATTCCTAGTAATGGGTTCGAACACCATGCTGCTGTTTCTGCTACAGTCCCACCAAGACCTAAGGCCTTTATCTGAGGAAATACTAGAGTACCCACGTTATAAAAAAGCATAGATTCCAATTTTGTTCTTTAAAGTGTGAGCATATCTATATATGAGATTGGAAGTACATACATTAAAATGTTAATTAATAGTGGTTATCTCTGGGTAGAGATTATGGGTCTGTTGTTTTCTTTGTAGTTTTTGTTTGTTTGTTTGTTTTTGGCTAATATGCCATGAAGAACAAATGTTACCTTGGCAATAAAAAAATAACAACTCTCATTAAGAGATTTCAAAAAGCAAAAATAAATTTTAAAATGCTTAAATATTCATTATGGCAAAGAAGTTAGATAATGTAACCAGAATTTGCCAATTCTTATGTTTTATGCGTAACAGGCTATACACTACCAAGCCCCAATGGCTGGGCCATCTCAAATGCAGAGCTGATAATTGATATCAGTTAGTCACAAAGCATATAGGAGCATAATGGGTTCCTCTCCGTAGCCTAATGAGTTCTGCCTTTTCTTCCTTATTACAATACTGCTGATGAAGACTCGCTGGTGGGTATGACTCCAAAAGAACTCAGGGCAAAGCTTTTTAGGCACTGTGATTAAATGCTTCCAAAGCCATAGACTAACTAACTCTTCACTGTAATTCTGTTACAAGAATGTAGAGATAGTCAAGCAGGCTGATTTTATTATAAGCAATCCTATCAAATCCTATTTTCCCTTCAGCTACCAGCTGTTAAAACAGAAATATGTTAAATATACAGAAATTGGCAATGGTTCTTGTTTGTTTCCAGACGTGAACTTCCCTAATTCTTTATGCATCAAAGAGATGATAAACATTCAAATAAAAACTTTTATGGAGGTATAATTGACATAAACATTTTTACAGAACAATTACACATCTTTGTTCTGGAAGGCTGTTAATTCACGTTCTGTATTTTTGGTGTAATATTTAGAGAATCTATGTTCCTGAAACAAATATGGGGGTAATATACATGAGTACTTCACTCATCCTTTCTTTGTGTTCTAACTCTGCATAATTTCACATCAGCTATCCCAATCTCTCACTTTTTTCAGGGTGGGAATCTCAATATTAATTCATTTTGATATCTGTTATTTATATGAAATGGTGCTTGATAGTTCTCTCAGATGTCTCTTTTCAAAATCTAGAGGTTTTTCACAGTTACTGAATTTTAAAAAGATTTCTTCTAACCTTTTATTACTCTCCAACCCTCCCACATCAAAAAATAAAACCAAAACAACAAAAACAACAACAACAACAAAACACAACACACCATCCATGTTGCACAGTAAAAGGTGCAAAAGCTCCTGATAACTAGACAGGTCTTGAGGTTTTAACCCCAAAGAAGTGACTGTAGCTCTTGCTATTACAATACAGAGAACATTTTTACAATACGAAAAACTTCCTTCAAAAGAGCTGAGACAGATGATATATGAGGGCAGTCCAGAAAGAAGTTAGCCATAAATGCCTCTATTTTTCATTATACATAGCTGGATACTTTCCAGATAGCTCTCCTATACCATTTAGGGTGGGCTTTCTCAACAGGGTTCCAGGGAGAATTAAGCCCAACAGATGATTTGAGTGACAATTTTCTCAGTTCTCCCACAGATAATACTTAGCCAATACATGATACATAGGTGATAAGGTAATCCATTATACAATAGATGTCTTAGTGCACATGGCTTAATTCTTTTGTGGAACTTAATTTTTTGTGGTTGAGAGGGCTGATCTAAGGAATTACTTATCTGCTTATTTCTATGACCTGACTATGGTTAGTGCTTCTTGACATTATCAGTTATATTTTCTTTCCTGCTAATACAGGTCAACAATTTTTGAGGGCAGAGCTTGAGGAAAAGTATAACTATCAATCAGAAGTAATAATTTCTACAACTGTATTTGTGTGTAAAATCATATTCCTAATTCCGTAATTCTCCAATTAATGTCATTGTGAAATGGTCTTTTAGCTTTGGTTTGTAAAGCTTTAATCTCAGTGGTTCTCAAATCTGAGTGTGCATCAGCACACCAGGAGGACTTGTTAAAACACAGACTGCTGTGCCCCAAAGGATCTGCTAAGTTCCCAAGTCACGTTGATGCCTTAAATACAACATGTAGAACAAATCATTCTCCCTACCTTCTGTCTTATCTATTAGGAAGTAATACAGGTGGATCCCTTATATCCAAATAAAAAATAGCCTGAAAAACAGATCAGGTTTCTATTTTTAGCCTCTCATGAAAAATGGTCCTTTCTGCCACATGTGCTCTGATTGCACTGCTTGTCCCACAGCTCACTCTGGGTCTCACTCTTAATAAAATTAAGAAAACCCTAGAGTGATCTGTTTTGCATACCAAACAATCTTTGAGTAGCTTAAACTTTGTGGGACTAAAATGGACCCCTTTTTTTTGGACCCACCCAGTGCTCTCAAGTGTTCTGTTTTAAAAATAAACAACCTCTTTCTGGTTTGATGGGGGCTTCAGAAAACCACCACTGTCCTTTCATTCATGAAAGAGAGGCCACCAAACCCAAACCCTGCCCATGTTTCCCTCCAAATTTCTTTATTTTCTCATGTCTCTTCAAATTTCTTCATGTTACATAAGAGAGAGAGTGCCACTTCTTTTTATTAGTTGTTACGATTCATTTTAATGAGTGCCAGTATCTACTGGCATGGGAGGGAAGTAGGGATAAGAAGGGGCTGAAGTAGCACCAGGGAGCTGAACCCCAGCATGGATTGCCACGGCACATAATAATTATTCAACGCCACAAACCTTGAAATCTCAAGTGGACAGAAAATTGTGGGAAAGGGTAAAAGAATATTTTTTATCTTGCTTTTAAAACCTTGGTCCATTTGCTAAATAAAGTAAATCAATTATCTTTTACATTCATAAGATGCAAATTCATAATGAAATTTATTTATATTTGAGTAAACTGTTAGTCCAAAGAAATGATACCTCTAAAACAAGAGTGAAACTAAAGTACACTACAAAGATCAAGTATTAGTGGACCAATTACAATCCCAGTTTATTTGCTTCATGATCTTAGGTATATCATCATATATACTAACAGCTTACTTTTCAAATTGTTGAAGTGAAAATAGTATCATTTGACTAAAGGGACGGGATAGTTTTCCAGAAGCTGGGAGTACAGATCTGTATCATCTATTAATCTCAAGTTTCACACTGCTCCTTTGAACATGATAGTTTGTTTTGTATAAAGTTCTGAAAATGAAGTATTTCAAAATTTACTTATCTTTTACTTTCAAGTTTTTTATTTAAAATTCATCCTAAAAATAACTTCATTAAATCACGATCTAAGTAAGACATCTTTCTAGCTGCAATTCCACACCCATGTGCCCAGTGTCCTAAAGGACAAAGAACAAGTAAAATAAGGGGCACTTTACGTGCCTCTTTATCAAAATAATGACAAATTAATGATGAAATTCCAGTTTGAAATTTTCTTCTCACAAATCTAAAAACTCACGGAACAAAGGTAAAGGGAAATAAAAAATAGTGCTCCTTCTATAAAGAATTTTCCACAAAATCTCAAGCAAGTAACTTCTCAAACTAGAAATTTAGGAAAACTCTTAAGCGCCTTAAATTAATATGGAGCTATTTAAAACAACTATTGAAGACAAAAATGTTTTATTTGAGTTTCCTGGTATTCCCATTCAAGTTTAAACAATGTTTACAATTCTTTTTCTGAGCAGTAAGTAATCTGATTCTAGGAAACTACTATTAAAAGCAAGTTAATGATTACTATGAAAATGAGTATTTCACAACTATCATTTTCCACCTACAATCTTTAAAAACACTGAAGCACTCACTGGGACAATGTCTAGGACTTGATGCAACCTCATACATAATTCAAATGAACAGAACTTCACAAACATATTAATGTTGAACTTATATTATAGACTTTTATTATATATTCTAATAGCTACTATGCACATGGCATTTTTATAGTGAATGAATAAAAAGATAAGCTCAGTCTGAATGCAGATTTTTGGAATAATCAAAAGCAAAAAGGCCTACATACTTTAAAGAGTATTTTATTTAATTTTAACTTTTATAAGAGTCTTGTGTAAAACAGTTATTTTCTAGACAAATCTGGCTTGTTAGCCTTGCATTGAAATATTCTCTACGAATCCTAAAGTAAATACTGAAGATTACTACACAGTGTGTACTTATTTCTTCTTGACATTATTAAAACTACTTAGATATCCAAGAACTATGCTTCTTAATGACTGACAGTTCCTATGATTGTGTTTAATAGGGAAGATAAGAGTCAAAAAGCTGATGGCTCAAGGTATTAAATTACTGGGATAACAAATGTCAAGAAACATAGAGGAATATTAAAATTTTAAAAGATTTCACTTTTTTTTATTCTTAAATTTATTGGGGTAGCATTGGTTGGTGAAAATTACATAAGTTCTAGGTGTACAATTCTGTAACACATCATCTATTAATATGTGTTTTGTTATGTGTTCATCACCCAGAGTCAGTTCTCCTTCCATCCCCATATACTTGAGACCTGTCCCTCCTCTCCCACACCAATCCCCCATATTTTCATATATCCACTAACCACTAAACTATTGATTGTGTCCATGAGTTTTTGTCTCTTTGTTGATTTCAGCTTTGTGTTCCATGTATCAGTGAAATTCAAGTTCCTTTTCCTACTCAGTCTGAGGAAAGTACCAGAAGATGGGAGAAATGGAAACATCTGAGTATGCTCAGATGAATGCTCAGAATGACCAACTTTCTGAATTCAGACATAAAACAAAATCTTCTCTTCATTGTTGTTAAATCAGTTTGCATTTACGTCAGTACACACTGAACAATGGCTAGGGATGTCAAATGCTTTAAAAGTCAATGCCAAGATATTCACGACTTTTATTTCAATGGACAAACTCTAAAAGGGTAAAAAAATACTCACTCATATAACGGAAAGTCTCTTCAGCAAGGACTGGAGAGAGGGCATCAGGTGCATGTCGCTGCTGGTGTGGTGACCGACTCCAGTCTTGATTTTCATATAAAAAGAGAGAGTCCACTCTTAGCCTATACTGGGGTAGCTGTTCTTCCAGCAGACTCACCAGCTCAACTTCAGGGAGGTCCTCATTGGAGCAGACATCTAAAGAGGAGAGTCCATGTAAATGAATCCAATATATTTCAATTACTAGGCTTCAGAGAAAAATCAGTGAAATTAGTTGTGCAAAAGTAGGATAACCAGACACATTAGTCACATCATTTCTCCACTGATTTTTATTAATATATCTTGGTACTATAGTTGGTCTTTCTCCAGGTTTCTTTAATATGAGAACTTCTATAGTAAAAATAATACCATGAATTTTAATTGCACCTTATCTAAAAATAGATTGCTTAGTGAATATAACGTTTTTAAAGTTTAAAATAAATTTAGACAAATTTCTTATTTCTACCTCATCAATCCAGTGCTGCTTAAAAGAGATCTAATCTCAAATAACATGCTTGGCAAAAAAGGCAGCACAAAACAACCAGCAAAATATAGCCAGTTCAAAAGGAATAAAATTAAAGGTTCTTTAGTAACAGAATTTGAACTCTGTGGGAGGATTCTGTATATACAGGTAAAATTACATTTTAGCATATTCTCAGAGCAGCTAGATACAAAAAAAATAACATTTATTGGTTAACTATAACCAGGAAAATTAACATTCTAGCACTTATACTGGGATAAGTTACTTTATCATTTTTATGTGTAAGATGTGCTACACTTAAAAGTCCTGAGTATCTTTCACATCACTATATCTCATCTGCACACTTCTAACTTCCCTACCACATACACATCCCTGAACACACCTGGGCTTCTCTACCATTATGTGTTTGCTCCTGGCTCTCTGTTCCAAATACTGCCCATCATTTCATACCTCCCAAATTTGGCCATTTACAAAAAAAAAAAAAAAAAAAAAAAAAAAAAAAAAAAAAAAAAAAAAAAAAAAAAAAAAAAAAAAAAAAAAAAAAAAAAAAAAAAGGAAAGTTATTGCTAGTGACATGCTTAAAATACTAGGGCTTAAAATAGAGAAAATACAGGATGTCACATCAACCCTCTCACATTTTAGAGATCTGGTATTTCCTTTGTGGGTAGTATAGAGAAACATGTTCTAACTCTGGCAAAAAACAATGAAGTTCATTTTATGAAAACATATCCTAAAAGAGTAAATTACATGACCTTAACTTAAGAATGACAATTTAATACATCAAATACAAGGAGGCCAGCCATCTCACATAATCGTATCCACCCAGAAGGACATGCTGTGGCTTTATAACCACAAAGATGAGGTACATTTAAAACCTTAAATACGGTTCTGATGAAGTTCTCCACACTTAGCAGATCTCTTAAGAGCCCCCAAAATATATTGAAATTCTATTTCTATGACTTCCATGTGAATATCCAAATTTTTCCTGCCAAAATAAATCACATACAAGTTGTCAGAGCTTTTTTGATTTAGTGTTGCAAGTGAGGGCTTACAGGTCTTCCTCCACACGTGTTTATACACTTTTCATGTCATGAGTGCCTCTTATGTGCCAGGAACTGTTGGCAGGTGCTTAAAGAGTACACAAACACAAGCAACTCTGTCCTTGCCCTATAAGACAAGTATGACACAGTTCCTGCTGATCAGGGGCTCACACAGTACAATGAGTCAGAACAGACAAGGGACGGCACACAAGGCAGATTCTGATCATGTGATCTAAAGAATGAAGAAATTAATTCAGCTGGTCTCTCGGGAGATGAAGCTGGAAAGGGAGGCCAGGGTTTCATCCCGGTGGTCCTATACACTGGATTAAGGCATTTGCATTTTATCCTGTAAGCAAATAGCACTTCAATGTTTATTAAAATGAACTCACCAGTGATGCTCTCTGAGTCTCTGTGATTGCTATTCATGAGGTTTTCTTCACCTGTTGGTGATATAAAAATGGCATTCTGCGACTGATTCATGCAGGATCCTTTCTTGCTTTGGTTGAGGACAGCTTTGGTATGAATTAGAGTGAAGGAAATCCATCAAGCCATGCAATAAAGAAATGGATCTGGTTGTATGGGTAATTATTTTTAGACAGATTTTTTTTCTTTTGAGTCAAATAACATCCGCAGCAATGGGTATCCTCAGGTGATTATCATACCTTGGACAATCATGACCTAAAAAAGGAACATATCACATGACTTTAAAATTCACATGCTCTTACATACCAGCAGTCCAATTACCTGCCATTAAGAATGTTTTTCTAATGATACATACAATGTAAATAAATCTCAGAATAATTATCCTGGATGAAAGAAGTCAGACAAAAAAATGAGTACACAGTTTATGGTTCCATTTACACAAAGTTCTAGAAAACTTATCTATAGTGACAGAAAGCAGATCAGTGGCTGCCTGGGGTTGGGGGAGGGATTACTGAGGGGCAGGGGAAACATTTTGCAGATAAGAAATGTGTTCATTATTTTGACTGTGGTAATGGTTTCACAAGTGTATACATATACATACACATATGCATATATGTATAAATGACATATACATGTCAAAATTTACCAAAATGTACACTTGAAATATGTATGTGTAATTTAATGTATGTTAATTATAGTCAATAGTTGTTTAAAAAATTTTAAAAGATAACTGATTATTTAAAGTAAAATAATAATACATGTAGAAGTAGAATGTACTACAAAAATAGCACAACAGCCAGGAGGTAAAAAATGGAAGTATATTGTTGTACAGCTTTTACATTACATGAAATAGTAAAATATTGCTTTAAGGTAAACTGTGATAATTTAAAGATGTATATTATAAACCCTAAAGCACCCAGTAAAATAATTCAAAAATTACAGATAATAAACCAACAAAAGAGATGAAATATAATAAAGGCTTTCTTAACCATGGCACTTTTTGGATCAGATAATACTTTGGTGTGTGCTTTGAAGGATATTTACTATCTGACTCTTTACAGAAAAAGTCTGCCAATCCTTGATGTAGGAGTAAAATAATTCAGACATCAAATAGCCATCTGTCTAAATCAATGATTTCCTAGATTAACTTCTTAAACAGGTTCCCCCTACACTTAGACGCTTGTAATTAGATCACTTCTCTAGAAGAATTTCAACAAACTAAAGGGACTTACTTCTACTTTTTACACCTACAACTATTTTCAATGTCTAAGAAAACATTTTTTTAAGTACAAATGTACTTAAGGAAGAGAAGGGGGAGGGGAAAAGGGAGAAGGAAGAGGATGACAAGGCACAGGGTACAAGCCAAGTGCCTCTCATACTGGTTCTTAAATAGAACAGGGGTTCTTAATCATATCTTAATCAAAGATCATTGTGGAAATTTAATGATAACACTGGGAACTCCTGCTTGACTCTGTTACATACCAGCTGGTTAATCTTATATTTATATTACCTCTCCTATTTTTTTTATAGTTCCATATATCACACAGGAATACACACACACACACACACACACACACACACAAAAAAAAAAAAAACAAACAAACTATATATAATTTTGAACTATGGACTCCAGATCTTTGCTCTAGAGAACGGCTTCTAAATCAGTTTTAGAGGTTATGTTAATAGTTTGGTCTTAACTCTTGCATACAAGAATAGAGAAAACCAAGTTGAACGTGGAATTAAGTCCATTTCCAGAGCAGTGCAGGAAGAATCGAGATCTCCAGGGTAATCCGAAAACCTGCCCAACCTGCAGACTGTACACCAAGTCAGGGATGATCTAGAAATGGTATGTTCTTCCTGGTGACTCTTTAGAACTAAATAAACCCTTTGGATAGGTCCTGGTTTAGATCTGAGCTCCTCAGTAGCATTAGTTTAGAGTAGCAAAGGTTGAGTATAGAACAATGTCTGAACCTTGGCATCAGACAAGCCTGAATTTTCATCTTACTTACTGGTTTTTCTGATGCTCAGCACATTATTTAACAATTCCTCTTTGTCAAGATAGGAGTTATAATTAAGTACTTGTTATGGGGAGGGTCACGTATGAGGGCTAAATAAAACACAGAAATTGTTAGCCTGGCACCTGACATACATACAGTAGATACTGAAATGCTCACTCCCTTCAGCTTCCCCTTTTTGCTTAGGCCTGAAGAAAAGATGATGTCTTCTGCCTAATATTTCTTAAGTTTCCGGCTCAACAGCTAACTCTGAGCCCAGAATGGCTACCCCGTTTGAGTATGGAATAGATACTGTGTAAAGATTACTACTGAATAATTTTCATATAGAAAGAGATAAGGAGTGAGAAACTGTATTCCTGGCAATAAAGACACAAGTGCCATACAGAAGGACTACTGAGAGATTATTCCTAAAGCTCATTTCTTTGTGGATGCTGGGGAAGGGCTGTTTATAATAAAAAGTCTTAACTATAACTAGTACTTTTCTCCATAGCATAGTGGCTGTATTAGTTTCCTGCTAGTGCTGCAGCCAACCATTAATACCACAAATTCAGTGGCTTAAAACAACACCCATTTATTATCTTACAGTTCTTAATGTCAAGAGAGGAAATGATCTCAATGGACCAAAACCAAGGTATTGGCAGGGCTGTGCTTCCTCTGGAGGCCCTAGGGGAGATTCCATTTCCGTGTCTTTTCTAATTTCTAGAGCTACATTTCTTGGTTCAGAGCCCCTTGCTCCTTGTCAAAGCCGCAGCACAGCACCTTCAAATCTCTCTGCTTTTATGTCACATCACCTTCTGCCAAATCTCCCTCTACAACCCCACTCTTATAAAGACATCTGTGATTACATTTAAGGCCCAAATGAGATAATCCAGAATTCTGAGATAGTCCCTATCTCTCCTGCAAAATCCCTTTTGCTGTATAAGTTAAAATTCACAGGTTTCCGGGGATTAGGCTCTGGGTATCTTTGATCATTATTCAGCCTTCAACTTCACCACTTACTAATTGCATGACCTTGGACAAAATGCTTAACTTTGTTTTATTCATCTGTAAAATGGGCATAATGCCAAGGTCTACTCTATGGGGTTACTATGGGGATTAAGTGAGTTAGGGGAGAAAAACTGTAGCCCTTACCTCAGAAGGTCAATGGGAATTACATGAGTTAATACACATAAAGCTCTTAAAACAATGCCTTAGAATCCAGCAAATGCTATGCAAATATTAGTTATTATTATATCACCAAATAGTACTGTTTTATTATTATTGTTATTGTACCTTACACCAAGGTGAACAAAATGTAAACCCTGTTCTTGACTGCTTAGCGGCATCTTCTCAGTGTAATTCATATTTACTTTCTGCCCTCTGACAAGTGATAGGAATTTAGTGGCATTTCTTCTTACCTCGATGATTTATGAATAAAGAGAAAGCATGCAGAATCAGAATCCTAACTGTAGAGAAACTCAAGCACAAACAACACATTTTCAGTGCCTTTCCTAGTTTGTACACACATGTTCTTAGTACTTCCTTGACTATCACCTACTTTCTATGCTAGATCTCTATTCACTCTTTTTAGGTACAACTTTGTGGCTTTTCTTTATAAAACAATCAACCAAGCATGCATTATTAACGAGAAGCTAGCCTCTGTAATTCATGCACATTTAGGAGAAAATAAAGCAGAACAGCCAAGTGACATTTTAATGAGAATAAGACTTTTAAAAAGGACAACCCAAACATGTCACTGATATAAATATTGCTGGCAGAAAACAACATGGTTAATTACTTAGTTTAGCCTAGCCATGGAAACCAATGGTCAACAGTGAGTGCCTAAATATAGGCCCTGTGTCTTAAAAAAATCTTGCTACTTCCTTAAAACAGGATACTCTGGCCAAAACAGCTTTATAAAAAAGATTAAAAAGGGAAACTTTACCTTGACAAGAATGCAGAGACATAATCACAGCAAATATAATGAATGACTTCATGAAACATTTAAATTGGAAATTATTTTAAAATTTTGTTGTACAAATACTTTGGGATTAATTTAAAACACATGTTGGCTACTGATGTGCATGCTCAAACAGTGCCAATCATGAACTCCGCCAGCAGCTTTTTAAAAAAGCAGTGGCAGCCCTAATCCAGGCAACAGATAAACTGCAATTTAAATAATTAAATAAATATACCATCTCCCTACATTAAATAATAGATTCTGACAGAGACTTAACTAATTTTAATGTATCTGGCTACACCAAAGGTAAGATTTATAAGAAACTACAATAATTTTAAAGCCAGATACTGAATCACAAAAGACTATTTGATGGGTTCAGTATTAAGAACTGAGGGAAAAAAAGGGGTGGTCATACTGTCACTACCAAAATCCAACCCAGACAGCAAGCAGCAGATAAGACAACGGCAGAGACCATACACTCTCACCAAGACTAGCTGTGCTGATGTGTCACAGTATATTACACTGGCTATATTAATCACAGCTATTCTACTAGCAATTATAAAGTTCATTCTGTGGAAATAGGATTTGTGCCCAGCAAATATTTTGGCCTCTTTTTTAGTGCCATTCAATTTAAAGATCAGTAGGGTTTTCAGAAAATGAAACATATGGAGGTAGTTTTACTTGCAAACAGGTTGGATTCCAAAAGGCAGTTAAATCCGTTAGTTTAAAAGTCCAAAATCATGAGTGAGGTTTAGGCTTATAGGGTCTGCATTTCCTCCTAGCTGATATAAGCTGGACATTTTAATAAACTGTTTTGTTTACAATAAACATTTGCTGAGGTGGGCAACCCCTCCCTGACACAATCTCTATCAACAGAAGGGAGGGAAGCTCTGGCACCTAAGGAATCACACCAGAGCTTACCTGCCGATTAGAAAGGCCCTGAACCTATGGTGCCATCTGCGGTTTTTGATAAACTTCCACAGCCACACTTTCATTCACTATATTTAGCCTGTAAGTTCTTAAAATCCTAACTTTAACCTGAATTTACCTTTGATTAAACAGATATCCCACTTTAACAATGAGCCTCTGCCAAAACCATTTCAGATAATTCACATTTATTTCACCTTTGGTGGACTGTCAGTTGCAGACACCTCGCCCCTACACACATTGTGGGATTTTCTTTCATAATCATTCTTCTTGTCTAATCATTTATTTAATATGTGTAATTTTCTTACTTTCAATTTTTTTAATACTATTTCTACTTTTATAGGAACCAATTCATCATAGCACTGCTTTTAGGGACAAAATGAGGTTTCTAATATTTATAAAATACCTCAAAACTATACACACATAAAACATGCTATCAATAACAATAATGGTTGAGTTGAAAATGACCATCTGCTGGAGATCAGCAGAGCTGAATCTGGAGCATACTTTGCCCCTCTACCCAGAAAGTTCACAGATTACAAGTTTTAAGCAGATGAGTTTGTGTTTCAAAAGATTGATAAAGTAAATCTACGATGCAGGAACAAGGCTTTCTGGCCTATATATTTAGAGATGTAATTTTAGATACAGTTTGTGCTTGGCAATTGCAAATTTTAGCCTGATGTTCTGTTTGCAAAGATAATAAATTTACATTCTTTGAAGTAATCCAGCCCAAACTATTGAAGTGGAAAGAGATACACTTTTCTCAACAAGTAGTGAATGGGTGGATGCTAACAGTACTATCTATGATTCATCAGGGTCTTCAAATCACTAAGAGCGAAAACCACCACAGAAACACTGAAGAGGTTTTCTAGGCAAGGAACCACTTTTGAGTCAATGATTAATTTCACAGGAAAGCAGCCACATTATACAACTGTGGTTTCATATTCCATACTTTAACTTTTATAACATTAAGCAAATAATCCAAAAGCAAAAGGATATTAGGAACTTTTTCAAGAAAGCAAGGTCTAGTCATTATGAGAAGTCATCTGTATCATAGTTTACATCTCTATCCTCATCAAAGTAAAATGACAGTCATCAAAATATGACTTCAATTGAGGAAAATGTTAACTCTTGCATACATAACTCCTCTTTAATAAGTTAGAGAAGCAGATTTAAATAGGAGGGCTGTCCGGAAAGTATCCAGCCATGTAATATGAAAAATAGAGGCATTTATGGCAGGATTTTTTCCAGACAGCCCTTGTAAAACGTTAAAAGAATGTTTTATGGAGCTTAAATAATTAAATTTTACAACCTGGAAAATTCACAAAAGTACTCACAGTGTGCTGGAATACCTGCTATGGTATCTAATAAAGGTTATCATTATCTTTAGATTTGTATTAGCAAATTCTTAGAACTATAATATGCAACATGTTAGTAGATGTGTTTCCCTTTCATATTTGGCCTTGTGAGTTACACATATTGGTGTTTTCCATATTCCCTAATTAATGATACTGAAACTGAGAAATCTATACTTGGATAACTTAATCCCTTTGTGCCTTAGTTTCCTCATTTATAAAATGTGGACAATAAAAATACTTACAGGGTTGGTATGTAGATTAAATGAGTTGATATTTTTAAAGCATATGTAACAGTACTTGGTACCCAGTAAGTATTATTTATGTGTTAAATACAAGTGTAATTTAAAAGTTAAAGAGATAAAGGGGGTAGAATTATAAATTACAAATAATACCACTTCATGCTACAGGGTCATCGGGATAAAGATGATACTTGATCCAGATCAGTTCCTTCCCTTCCACTGTTAGCAGCGCTAGCTCTCCAAAAGCACATGCTCTTATAAAAAGCCTGGATGGCTATATATCTCATCTGGAGCTGCTACCTAGCAATAATTTAGGAGTTCTGACAATTATTCTTACCTAGGGTAATCCTTTATTGTCCCTAACTACTGGTCTTAAGAGAAACTCATAAAAATTTCTGCAAATAAAGCCCATGGTGGAATGCAGACTAGTGCAGCCATTCAAAGAACCATTAGAAACCATGCAGTTAAATTAAGTACATATGAAGGCTGTCCAGAAAAAAATCCAGCCATAAATGTCTGTTTCCTATTACATGGCTGGATACTTTCCAGATAGCCTTAGTATGTACCCTAAGACTCAGCAATTCTGCTCTTGGGTATATGTATCCCAAAGAAGTTCTCATATCAGTCCACAAAGAGACATGTCTAAGATTACCTCCTCTATCCTTGTTTGTGAGTAGATAGGCAAAATGTGGTGGATACTTACCACAGAGCAACCTAGCACTAGAAACATAGTGCTGAGCAAATAAAGCAAGAAGCAAAATGAGAGAAACACCACAATGACTTTTATATAAATTATTTTTTGTTCTGTATTATACTTATAAACACATTAAAATGCTTGCATTAGGAGGAAGAAAGCGAGGGTAATTTGGAGCAAGGTAAGGGGATAAAAGGGAAATTATAAAACATATAGAAATTCTACTGTTTTTTTAGCAGACTACTTATAATTATTACTGCATCTCTTTAATCCTTACAGTCTGAACACATGCCTGGACATGGAAACATTTGCGGGGACCATCTGTGCAGAACTAGCAATCTCTGCAATGCAAACTATGTGAACACGGTCCTCGACAATTTCCTAAAAGGTCATGCTGCTTTTGTATTATTACCTCGCTGCTCTAAAGCAGTATGATTAAGACTCCAACTAAAAAAATGGTACAAAACAAAAATAAGTGAAATGATGCCTCAATGTTGACATTTTCAGGTGTTTGGCTATCTGGTAAAAACTATGAAGGAAAAAATGCTTAAGTTCAAAGATGACAAGAGTTTAAGAGGTGCCTAATATACCACATTCCTTAAGTAAACAAACCTTTTTCTCATCTGATGACAATCAGTCACAGGCTACACTGGAAATTTCCATTCAGTTTCTCTTTTTTTCCTTTAAAACATGCAAACACAATACACACATATACATGTATGCATCTTTATCATTACAAAGTATTACATTCATTCAAAAAAGATTCAGGAAGTAGATAAATATGAAGAATCAAATGAAAGCTTGATAGAGGATTCGATAAAGAAGCTAGTATGTATACACAATGGAATTATTACTCAGCCATAAGAAAAGATGAAATAGGGCCATTTATGACAACATGGATAGACCTCGAGATCATCATGCAAAGAGAAATAAGCCAGATAAAAAATACCAAGAACCACATGATTTCACTCATACATGGAACACAAAGGTGAAAGCAAGAAAGAAATAAAAACTCATGGACGCAATCAGTAGTTTATTGGTTATCTGAGGATAAGTGGGGGAGGGGAGTGGGAGAAAGGGACAAGGTCTCAAATATATGGTGATGGACAGAGAACTGACTCTGGGTGATGAACACATAACACAACACACAGACAATGCATGGTAGAATTGTACACCTGTAACCCATGTGAGTTTTACTTGCCAATGTCACCCCAGTAAATTTAACAATTAAAAAAAATAGCACTGACTGCTATTTACACATTTCTAGTTTTATACCTGTTCCCTTTATCATTTTTTTCCAACTCATATCTATAAAAGATTATGACTGGCTTAGAAATATGAAAAAAAAAGCATATTATTATTTGGCAGTCAAAATAATTTAGTAATGTCATATGGTAGTTTGATCAAAAGAAACAGGAAATAGCTCAAAAATATTAAATGTAAACCTCAGAAGGACAGACTTCAGCGTCACATTCACAAAATAGCTTTGATTTATTTCTCTGAAAGAGCAATTTGATACTTAAATTCTCTATCTAAAATTCTGTCTCCTTTTAAGAGAACAGTATCTTCTCTATACCATCTGGCAAAAGAGCTACACAATGCTATACAGTATATTCAATTCTATCATTGCAAAAGCTTTTTCAATATAGGCTTTTCCTGTAACTTCCAAAGAGTGGAGACTGAGTGTAGTATGAATTGTTTTAATGTAGGAAAGTTTGACAAAAGGAGAAAATAAGAGTTACTTGAAGGGTTATTATTATCAAGTTATATCTAATAAGGTGTACATTTCATCTTCTTAATAGAGGACAGAAGAGCTCCTCTGAGGGAAGAAATGCTTTTTGTTTGGAAAAACACATGCAAAAGCCACTTACTGTAGAAGACAAGGCCTTACAGCATCAAAAGGAAGGCTAAGATCCTCTTTATAAGACTAGGGAAATAATTGTTTGTTTTTTCCCTTTCTCTGGAGAGGGAGAGAGAAGGGAAAGGACATAAGTCCCATCCAGATGGCAATAGTTCAAAGGCCACAAGAACACCAGGAATTTGCAGAAATCTTAGGGAGGTTTCTGACTTCCCTATAACATGAAACTGAAGGTTCAAGCCAACTATTTAGCTCTTAATGTCTGGGCACTCAGCTGACTTTTCTTTTTTTTTTTTTTTTTTAGTGGTTCCCTGGTTGGGAATCGAACCCAGGCCACAGCGATGAGAGCGCCGAAGCCGAGCCACTGCACCACCAGGGAACTCCCTCAGCTGACATTTGAGTTACAGATATATTAAAATACTTGTTCACAAGAGAAGGTGCAGTCAAGAATCTATTATTACAAGCTATTAGTAAAATCATCATAGCTATCACCTTTGTAAACCTTTCTTTAAAAGCTAGAAAAGTATGTTCTTTTGACTAAAGTACTGGCTGAAAAGGGGAAAAGACCATTACATGTCTTTGAAAATGAGTAACGCAGAGTAAATGGCACTGTCGGGTATGCGGAGTTCCTGTTCTCGTAACCAAAAACGGAGGAACATCTTGAGGGAACCATTTTATACAACACACTGGTGCGTACTGAAGTATGTACTATACTTCTAGAAAGAATAAATTCTTCCCCACCAAATCAGAAAGCATTTTTTTTCAGCGTTGACTGGCAAAATTTAGGAAATAAATTAAATTATGAGTCACCATCACCTGAAAACCTGCAAACACTCCACAGAAGATTAAAAAGTAAACTAAACAGGTATATAATCGTGCTGGCAGACGGAAGAGCATTATTGTTTAATCTGTTCTTCAGGACTTATCTTCAAATCAAATAGCTACGAAGACCCCTTGAAGCAGCCTTTTCACACAGCTGTAAAGAAATACAAATTTTAAAAACAGAAATCATTCAAGAATAGGGAGAAAATCTGTGTCCTCATTTCTTTTTGTCCTTTCCAACAATCAAATATAAATGCTTTTGGTGGCTTAAGATGATCTTAAATCTTTCAGTTATTTTAAATTCATAATACTCACAGCCTTCAGTAGCAGATGTTTCCAAAAGGTGCCAAAGAAAAACTGTAGGCAATACAGCTCTTCAGATCAACAAAGTAATCAGTGGCACCAGGACATACAATCTCATATTACCAGGAACAGGGTGTAACTTAAAATGGGGGTGAGCGATGATCAGAATAGCATATTTATTATATAAACATATTTATAAACATATAATTCTAGAATGAGTCTAGAATTCCACATATCTAAGATATATAACCATTTTAGTAATGTAATTCTACTATGCAAGAAACATTAAAATGATATTATAGTTTACATATGAATCATTTTCCAAACCAGTTGGAACAATCAACTCCACAACTTCACCATAAAGTTACCTTTTGAGGGAGAATTGACATAAAATGAATGATTTTGGTTTGCCAATGAAATTCAGGAGCCAATAAGAACAGGTAAAAATGTAAAGGTATGGCTGCTGGCTATCTGCAACTCAGGAGACAGATTCTCAAATGAGCTTGACAGGTAGTTACTAGGGGGTTCAGGCAACTTAGGAACCCTTTTCCCCCACTTGCCTTTAATATAATAGTTAGTATCTCTAGTTCTTCAGGATTTTATCATGGGCCCTTTCTTTTTGCTCCTCAGAAATCTCATCTACTTCAAAGGCCTTAATTTTTCAATTAGATGATAATTATTCCCCAAGTCTCTATCTTCAGCCCAAATTGGACGTTCTTGACTTTAAACTGGAACTCTCAATAGCAACTTATAATTAAAACCATAAATTTAACCACATTCTAAACTGAACTCATTAGCCTTCTCCCAAGGAATACATCTGCTTTTTTTCTTGCTTTACTAGTTAATATTATCAATTCACTTAATCAGCAAAGCCACAAATCTTAAGAGTCGTCTTCCTTCTCCTCATCTCTGCTTAGTTACCAGTTCCTGTCAACTTTGTCTCCAAACCTATTGCAATGGCCTTATTCAAGCCCTTTTGTCTATCCCTGGCTATTGCACTAGCTTCCCACCTGGCCCTTCAGCTTCAGCTCTCTCTCCTCTGAGCTAGTGTGGCTCTTGGAATGCATACTGTGCCTCAGCCCACCCTTCCCCATTCCCTCAGCATGCTGTTCCTTATGCTTCAAATGTCCTCCACCTCTAAATGCACACAGGAAAAAAAACTTCTGCTAACTTGGTTTACCATGCAGATTTTCCTATAAGGGAAAAATATACCAACTATGGGAACCAAAACATGTAATTCACTTAACAGTCTACTGTATATTAAGTGCACACAGACAATTCTACTGTGTATTAAAAGCAGACACTCTGGCCTATTTATCATTCTTTAGTGAGTTTGCTTAATGTATCTTTTCCTCCAGTCCTGGTCCAGTCTGAGTATACTGAGAAAACTTCAATTTGTAGACCTGAACAATTAGAGACACCACTGCCCTGTGAGACTTTTCCTGAGCAGAAACTAACTCTATTGATTGAAAGCGAAAACCAAAACCTCTTTGTTAAATTCATGACTTTACTGTAGAATATACCAAATGAAATGAGCACTATAGAAGTTTTCTAAGATCAGCTTATAATGGTAAACAATTGATAATAAAGACAGAAGAGTTGTTTCAAATGGAAAATACAAGATAAATATACAAGGGCTCTTTGGAAAAAATCCAGCAATTGTCAGTATAACTAGAATGGTTTTGCAGCTGGATACTTTCCGGCCCTTGTATTCTCAATTCTGTTTCAAATTCAGGCTTTCCTAATAATAGCTAACACTGATGGAGCACTTACTATGTACTAGGCATTGGGTTAAATGCTTTATGCACATGATCCCCTTTAATCCTCACAACAACTCCATGATGTGGATATTACTGTCATGGTTTTATAGATAGAGAAAATTAAAGCTCAGAGGTTAATTAGCTTACCCAAGCTAGTAAAAGCCAAAAATCAAACCAAAGACTGTGTTATTCCAAAGCTGGGGCCTACTGGCAAGAGACCTAGAGTGTGGGGGACTGGGAAAGAGTATAGCTTCAAAAAGTCTGAGAGATAATTCTAAAACAATCCTCTCTCTCCACTCTACTTTGTAAAAAATACATATTGATTACTGAAAAAGAAAAAGAAGGCAAGTAAGGCCTCAGTATAGTTTTTTTTTAAATTTTTTATTATTAAATTTATTGGAATGATACTAGTTAGTAAAAATCATGTAGGTTCCAGGTATACAATTCTACAGTGCATCATCTATGTGTTGTGTTGTGTGTTCATCACCCAGAGTCAGTTCTTTCCATCACCATATATTTGAGACCTTGTCCCTTCTCTCCCACCTCCTTCCCCCATCCCCAGAATGTTCTTATGTGATTTATATTTGCTTTTAGAAATGAGACATCTGATCCCAAAGTTGGCTCTATTAACAATGAAGCAGAATGGTCTGTGATTTACATATATTATGTTTTTTTAATATGACAGTTCCAAATGTGAGTTTGATTTTACCTTTAGATGGGTTATTCTACAGTATCAAGAAAATATACAGATTGGCAATAATTCTGTTACTTGTTCTAAGTTACTACAAATAAGTGGAACATAGATAAAAATAAATCCTTACTCCAATAAATTAAGTCAACCTACATTGTAATATCTTGCAAATGGTATGCATTGAATAAATATCTATTAAGTGAATAAATCAATAAATTCAAGTTACATCTTTTGAATCTGCAGTAGGCAGAAAACTGGAACGACATAAGAAGCATAAAACCATTACAGCATTTGAAAACTGAAGGCTCTTAGCCCAATATACAAAAATATACACAGACCTCTCATGGGTTTCATTAAGAGATGGGCATGTATGTGCAGAACTTTATCAATTAAGTCCATCAGTTACACTGATGTCGCAAACATTGCCTAGAGATGTGTTTGAGAACATTGTGGCAAAAGCACAAAATCTTTAATATTTTTCTTCCCCCATAGTTTTCTTAATTTACAAACACTGGTAGTTAAGATGTTTTCCCCATAAAGTTAAGATCCTATAATGGAAGAAGTCCAACAAACTGCTATTGGAGGCGGGGTAAAAGTCCTTGGATAGAATAGACTGAAAGAATTGATGACTCAGAGTCATTGCTACGACTAAGCAATTTCTATATTATAACACGGTGACTAGAGTGATATTCTTTAGGATTCTAAGCTTTTAAAGAGCTCTTTCTTCCTACACTAAATGGTCTCAAATTGGTAAATAATTTTTGAGATTTTAAGTCCATTTCTAATTTTGTTTTCTGCTTCACTGTGAGGCTATCAACCATGACACTTTACTGTTGTCAGTGTGCCTCTCCCTTTCTAAACTGCTGTTGGCTGAGAAACTAGATAACCAGGTTATCAGGGAACCCAGAAGGTGTCTGCTTGAGCCTAACCCTTAGGACCTGGTTTTCTGCCCTTGGCTGGCTCCTCCAGTCCCTCTTTCTTTCATCCCCCAGCACTAGGGATTTAGTTGGCTTGCTTCTCTTCCTTTGGCCCTGTCGCGAAGTGCTTTTCTCACCTGGTGTTCTTTTCCCTAGGCTGGCTATGAATACACCCTGTCCTTTCTTTACTGTTTCTCAAAAAGAGCACAGGTACACTATTTCTCTTTTGCAAGAATTTTACTGGTAATGGTTATAGAGAAATATGGAGTGGATTATAAACATGGTAAAAACGATTAGGAAATCTTAACATTTTTCATTGTGATTTTGCTCCTTCATCAGTATTTACTGACTCCGCTCTTGAATGCTCCCAGAAGATGGCGTGCTCACTCTCTTCCTCATTACACTGTGAGCTCCTTGAATGAAGGTGTCCTATTGTATGCCCCAAACCGAAAAGCAATTCAGTCTGGCAATGCATACGTAACTCTAAACTTAATGATTAAAAATGTCAATACACTGAATTGTAGAAGTAATTTAATGAACAAAATTGATTATTAATACATTTCAGTGCCACATCAACTAAATGAATTCCCTTGAAAAACGAAATCAAGCTAAGATTGAACATTTGCAAGAAAATAATTGCATTTGCTTTATGAAAAACTCTACTTAAGAGTTTTCTGTTAAAAGGTTGATTTATTATTCTTATAGCAATAACACAGTACCTACTTTTCGTGTAATAACTAAAAAAAAACCAAAACAAAACAAAACTGGTGGACGATTTCATAGGAAAGCTAAAACTGAATTTTTGGCTTATTGCTTAGTTTTATCATTTGCAGCTGCTTATAATGTGGACTTAAATCTCACATCAAATGAGAAATGAACAAACATTTACTTAAAAAACTCCAATTACTAATATGTCTCATTTGTAGTCTTTTGATTTTCTGACTAAAAATAACAAAGGTAATCCAGTGGTTTATCCTAGTAAAAAGATGAAAATGGTTGGGAAAAAAATTTTTTTAAGTTGTTAAATTATGAGGTTTATGAACAGTAGTACCATTTGAGAGACATTTTAAATGGTATCCAGTCTCCTCCTCTTCCTTTCTTCCTTCAGACAGAGTGCTCTTTCTTAACTAACAAACTTCCCTTTGTTTGGATTTATACCACTGGTCTGAATAACCCCAAAGCACCACACACGACATGCCCACCTGCGAGTATGACTGGTAGCAGTAAGAGGAGAAAAGCAGAGCTTTGGTGCTTGGGCAACACACATGTACTATTTACTTTACATATGTTGAATTTTTGAGAAGTCCATTTTCTAAATTGACATACATTTTATTTTAAATATAAAGAAGTAATTAAGTTCTTCTGAAAAGATCACAAAACCACGTGAAGGGGGTTGCTGCAAATTCAGTCACCAACCTGGCCTCACCACAGGCGTGCCCTCCGTTATCCCATTAAATGCCCTTTTCTGAGATAATTCCATACCACACTTTTCTCACTCATCTCTGAACCCCTAACTGTTCTGTTTCCTTATTTTCATTCCTCCCACCAATAAATCCACATGATCTATAGATAGCTTTTCTTTCAAAACTCTGAGAATTAAGTACAAAAATTCTCAATTACACACTTGCACACTTGTTAATGGGGGTGTAACTTAACAATCTTCTTACAAAAGGAACTGGGTGTCTGGAAGACAGAAGGAGGAGAGAAACTTATTTTTCATCATATAACTTTCATTTTTTTTTCTATAATGTATATATACAAGGTCAGACAATTAATTTTGTGAACTCATCCTTGAAACGTGCTGCATACCTCATTGCTGAATATCACTTTGAAGTACTCCCCTTGGGAAGCTATGCACTGAAGCCAGCACCTAGTCCACCCTTCACAGCAATTTTGGAACTCTTTTTCTGAAAGTGTCATCAGAACTGTCATTGTACCCAAAATCTGACAATTAAGTTTGTGAACTTGCCATCGTGTGCTTATGTTGGCAGTACTGTACAAGTAACTAGGTAAGCTGTCATAACCTTGACAAGGTTATGACTATAGCTCTGATGACCTTGTATATGTCAACCCAGTTAAAAACAATAAAACATGTGTCACTTAAAAGTCTCTATTCCTACCTTTTCTAAAGTTTGCGCCACTGGAGGGTAGTCTGCTCCTACCCTCCATTAGCTTCACCCCCTCCCATGGCCTATTAAAATCTTACATTTTATTAAAAACATATAAAATGAAATTTTAAAAATTTTCCTTCAGCTAGAAAGATCTCCCCTTTAGCTACTGCCCTATGTTCTAAGCCAAGCTTCTTTAATGAGTATTTACTCTCATTCTCTTTTCCCCATTCCTCATTCAAACTTCAACCTCACCACAACCCGATTTCAGTCACAAGAGTCCCTGCTAAGCAGTCCAATCATCCCTTCTTAGTTGTTATGTTATGTCATCTCTGATTCAATACTGTTGACTACTCCCTATTTCAATGCTCCTCCTGGGGCTCTCCTGCAGCCTACATCTTACAACGAATGCTCTTTCTCAAACTCTTTCACTGGATCTCTGAGCTCCCTCCCCTTGATGCTTAAAAGCTGGTGTTTCCCAGAGTTCCAATTGTGACCAAGTTCTTTATTGTTGCTGTTTTTCATGAACTTTTGTGCAAACCAAAACTATCAGAGATTAAACCACTTCTTTAGTGTTAATAACTCTCAGTCTGGCTTTTCAGACCAAACTTCTTCTTGAGCACTATTCAAATTTCCCACTGGCAGGTTAGATCCACTAAACTGATCCACTGAACAGTAGATACCTCCTTTTTGTCACCATGTCACATCCAATACATTACCAAATCTCATGCAGGCTAATACCAATATATATCTCAAATTTACCTACTTCTCTTCATCCCCCACTTCTATCCTAATCCAAGTAATCATCATCTTAAAGGGGTAAGTTGTTACCTTCTCCCTTTCCTCCTCCTTGCTGATCAGAATGGCAACATAACAGCAGTGGCTCAAGCAACTCAATGTTTGATGTTGAAGTGAACTATTAACTAAACTGGTGGGTGAATTCTTTCCCCATTAACATGAATAATTTATCAACTCCATTGTTATACAACATAGTGTAACAGTCTTAAATTAGACCCTATTTCATTTGAACTATTCCTTCTTCATTACTTGTCAGAAAGCTTTCTAAAGAGAAAGAACTCTACTAAAGAGAATTAAGTTTGGCAACCCCTGACAGATATATATATGGATAAGGTTCAAAGACCTCAACGATCTTCACAACATAAATCAGTTCCACTTCTATATCATGAATAGACTTTCTATGCTCATTTTCTAGCATGAACAAACCAAAAACCAGGGTGGTCAAATAGGACATCCCTAAGGCTCCATGAGTCAATAGTAAAGTTAAGAATAAAGTTTGAGCATTACATATTGAGAAGTGAATTATAAAAGAAATTTCAAAATGACCTCAATTAACCATCAATCAGCTATTTATTATGCAGTGGAAAACATTAAGTATTCTGTGGTACTTGATTAAAGCTTTATTCATAAAGCAAAATGTCAAAAGCAAAGTCAGTCTCTAGGTACCAAAGAGGTATAGACAAATTCTTCCTAAATCTTATGTACACCCTAAGGGTTAGCTGTGCCCTTTGAAATCTTCTTTATGTTAACAATGGCTCTGATTTAGTGTGACATTTCAATATTCTGAGAACATATTTAGTTCAGCTTCCTGTAGCAAGAGACACTTAATTGGTCTCCTTACCTCCAGCCTATCCCTTTTAATTCATCCTCCACAAGGCTCACAGAGTAGTCTCTCTAAAATGCAGATTCAATGTTTGTCCACTGCTACAAACCCTTTCCATTCCATTCCCTTAAGGATAAAGTTTAAACTTAGCATATCACACAAAATTGTCCTAATATGGCCCCAGTCTAATCTCTAGCTTCATCTTTCCACATTAATTACCACAAAAACCTAATCACTTGGCCACACTTCAAAGGCTTTTTGTATGTCATCTCTGTATTAGTCTGCTAAGGCTGCCACAACAAAATACCACAGACCAAGTAGCTTAAAAATATAAATTTCTCATAGTTCTGGATGCTAGAAGTCCAAGATCAAAGTGTTCCAGATTTGGTTTCTCCTGAGGCTTGCAGATAGCCACTTTCTCCATGTTCTCACATGGTTTTTTTCTCTGTGCACACATTGTTATTGTCTTTTATTTTTTTGTCCAAAGTTCCTCTTACAAGAACACCAGTCAGTATGGATTATGATCCACCCTAAAGGTCTCATTTTAACTTAATTACTTCTTTAAGAGCCCTATCTTCAAATATAGTCACATTCCAAGGTTATAGGAGTTAGGTCTTCAAGATACAAATTTTGGAGGGACAGAATACAGCTCATAGCAACCCCTTCTCCTTTTCTTTGTCCAGGCTAATTATCATTAATTTTTCCAAGGCTGGGTCAAGCCTTCCCATTCCAGGCAGATTTCAGTGCTCTTTCTCTGTGTTCCCATAGTACCTCTGTACGCTGCTGTCCTATAAACACACTATCATAACTGTCTCTTTCCATCTTCAGACTGTATTTCTTAAGAGCAGAGACTAAACCCCTAGCACTTAGCAGTGCTTAGTCCATCAAAGGTATGTAATAAAGATTTGATTATTGAGAGAGTAGAAGAAAGGACACAGACTTTGAAGAAAGACAAGCGTGGACTCAAACTCTGGCTCTACCATTAATTACCTTGTGACTTTGGGAAAAATCACTAAATGCTGAACTTACAATCCATATAAGGTAGGTGTAATATAAATGACCTAATTATAACAAATGCACCAGTTGTGGGGTTGATACACCGTAGGTGCTCAATAAATGTTAAAGACTCTGAGATACCCTGGGTTTGAGAGCCAGTTCCACCACTTAGTAGCTAAATGACCTTGGATATGTTAACTTACCCTCTGCTTCAGTTGCTCATCTATACGAAAACCTTTTCCGTCTGATTTATTTCACTTAGCATGATATGCTCAAGATCCATCCATGTTGTCACAAATGGCTATAGTTCACCTTTTCTATGGCGGAGTAGCATTCTATTGTATGTATATACCACATCTTCTTTATCCAATCATCTGCTGAAGTACAATTGGGTTGTTTCTGTCTTGGCTATTGTAAATAATGATGCAACGAATGTAGGGAGTACATATATCTTTACAAATAAGTATTTTCAAAATTTTTAGGCAGATACCCAGAAGAGGGATTGCTGGGTCATATGGTAGCTCTATTCTTTGAGGAACCTCCAAACTGTTTTATATAGTGGTTGCTCCAATTTACATTCCCACCAGCAGTGTATGAGTGTTTTCTTTTCTCCACATCCTCACCAAAGCTTGTTATTATTTGTTTTATTGATAGTATCAATTCTAATGGGTGTGTGGTTTTGATTTGCATTTTCCTTATAGCTAGTATAAGTCAGACTGAAAAGGACAAGAACTCTATGATTTCACTCACATGTGGGATATAAAACAAAAAATAATAAACAGATAAATAAAACAAACTCATACATACAGACAATAGAATGGTGATTACCAGAGGGGAAGGGATGTGGGGGCAGGACAAAGAGAGTAATGGAAGTCAAATATAAGGTGATGGAAGGAGACTAGACTCTGGGTGGTACGCATACAAGACAGTATACAGCTACTGTATTATAAAATTGTATACCTGAAATTATATGTTATTAACCAATGTTACCCTAATAAATTTAATTTAAAAAGCACTCCATTGTGCTTCTGTGAGGGTAAGTTAATATAGTCAAAACATTTAGATATCTAATACACAGTATCATATAAAATGTTTCCTATTATTGCATGAACACTGCAAGTCTGAACAAATACAACTGAAAATAATGAATAATTTAGTTCCTTCAATTACTAAGTCATTTTAAATGTATTACTTCATTGCCTCAGATTTCTTATCAACTATAAAGAATAGTAACTAAAGAAGTTCAAAAACTGGTATGGATGATATAAACAGAGCTTAAAATAAACATGAAATAATTATCATCTGTTTCATTCCTTATATTGGTGTTTAAGAACATATTTTGTGTACTAAAATAAAATTTTTAAGAAACAAGTTTTTACTCTTTGTGCCTATAGATGTTAACCATTTTCAGTGGAGAAAAACACTCCTTGGCTCATATTTTCGATTGCAGATTCACTGGAACTTTGAACCAGAAAGAATCTTTTAGATGAAATCCAATCCTATCATGTCTTACATTTATATAATAATTAGTAAATTGAAGTGAATTTGGAATGGGCTTTTAGGGTCTGAAGGAGCAGTTCTTTGGGGGACAGAAATTCAAGCTAAAAACAACTTGTTCAAAAATACTAAAGCCGGGGTTCAGATTTATTCTAGATTTTCAAGGTGTGTATGAATCAGTATCAGGAAATAACACTGAAAAATACTGTTCAATCATCCAAACTTTAAAGGTAATTTCTGAAGTAGGTACAGGTTACCTGACCTGTAACTCTGAAGCAAGGCAAATCTAGTTTTGACTCTCCACTTGGTCTTTGAACTTCATTGTTGTGGTTGAGTGAATGTATGTAGAGCTCATAACTGGGGTGCCAGGCTGACTGAAAGTATTCAAATATCTGTTCTTTCCCACCCCTTCTATCAGATGAATAAAAATCTGTAAAATAAAACACTGCCTTTCATAAAATGTATGCTTGCTGAATTTCTGAGACTTGTTGGACGTTAATTTTAAAAATAGAAAGTTGGATGAATGCTGAGATGATAAAGTGTTTTCATCCCTGCCCTTTCTCCCCACCAAATGTCCTTCACAATTTGTTCTGTATCAGGTCACCACCATTAACATACTATTTGGAGATCGCTGTAGCTCAGACATTCAATTCTACAGCAAAGATTTGAAGGTCAGGGAAAATTTACTGAAACAGAATTTTTTTTAAATGGAAGAGTCCATTTCCTTTTATTCTTATGGTCCACACTAGCTTGACAAAATTTCCAGTGAAAAAATACTGTTTTTTTGTTTGTTTTATTTTCTGGTGCCAAAACTGCAAGTTTAAATAAAAGGTTTGTGGAGAAGTAATTGAGTTCAACACTGTTATTATGACCCAGAAATCTCTTAAGTGTTTGAGAGATTATCTTTATGCTGCCACTAAAAAGGACATCTGCTAATATTCATTATTTACGCTTGAAACTGAAGTAAACCGTTTCTTTCAAAAGACATGTGGTATCTAGCTCAAATTCAATTGCAAGAAAAGGCTCAAATTCAATTGCAAATAGAGTCCAACTCAACTCCACGGAAGAAAAGAGCTCTTTCCAATACCCCTCCTCTCGGTCACATCACAGATGGTGACCAAGGCTTAAGGTTTAACGGCCAGACACTAAAGCCTCTCATCGCTCAGGGATGGGGCTCTCGGTGGATACTGTTCCTCAGAGGATGAGATTCTGTCAATCTTCAGAGGTGGGATGAACCCGGAGGCCAGAGCCCAGCGCCCATCACTTCGCACCCACATTTGGGAAACAACCCATTTCCCACGGCGAGGCGGGTACCGGGCGAAGACCCAACCCTCCCTTACCCAGCCTTCAACTTCGGTGTCCGCGCGTGACCTCGGAGGACCAGGAAGAGCGCCGGACGGGGAGGCTCCTCTGCTTTTAGGGGAAGTTAAACAAGGGCAAGTTTGGGTCGTGCACGGGAAGGTTACTTACAAGAAATGGCTCGGAGTCCTCCTTCCTCTGCCTGCACGCCCTTACGGAAAAGCCTCTAAAGCGGCAGCAGCCTGCGAGTAGCAGCAGCGCGGCCGCCGCCGCTTGTAGTCGCCCGGGCGTGGCAGGGATGGGCGGGCGACTTCACATCATTACTCGGCGACTTCAGTTATACAGCGAGGTTGGGTCAATGGCAGTCCCCACGCAATTGGGAAAGAACAGAGCAGACCCACTCTCCCAGCAGCCTCCACGGTTCCAGCGCACAAACTGCTGGGAATTGTAGTTTCCTCCTCCCCCTCCAGAGTTGTTGTTTCGCCTCTGCCCCATCCCCAGGCTCGAGGGCCCCGCCCCCTAGCTGCTAGGCAGGGGCGGGAGGCGGGGCGACGACCCTGAGGTCGGGGTAGGGTGAAATCCGTCCCAGCAGATTGCCTGGGACTGGGGCAGAGTTCCAGGCCGACTGCTCCAGTCCCGGTGGCGCTGTCTTCCAGCGCACTGCGGCCCGCCCTGGGAGCACGCTTTGCGCCCTTGCCTTTCCCCTCCGCTGACCCGGCTCCCACGCCCGCCCAGGCCCCGCACAGCTGGCCGCCTGAGAAGAGTCTGCTGGCTGTGATCGCCACCAGGGTATGAGGGGAGGCCAGGTCCGGGAGGGGAAGGTCGAGGGGCGGGTTGGGGACAGGAGGGAGCGCGGTTCGCTCAACGCACGCTACGGGAAGCCCGAGGCTAGAAGTCGCCGCCGCGTCTGGAGTCCAGCCCAGTTTGGCTAGCGGCCCCTGGCACCCCGCGCAGCTCCGGCTGTGCCCTGGGTCACGGGCCGCGGGGTGCTGCAGGCACCTGCATGCTGGGTAGGCGGTGCCGACTGGCGTTGGCGGCGCCTGGCGCAAGGGACTGAAGCTGCCCCAAGTGTTTTCTCCCTTAAAGCTCTCACCTTTGGCTGCGCTCACGAGTCTGGCAATTTCCAAACAGAAGACACCCTGTGGCCCTGGCTCTGTGTGCCACCTTCTGCTTGTTCGCTACAAAGTCCCCGCAAAGCAGGCCTAGGAAGAAACGTTGTACAGAAGTAAACTCAGGCTTCGTTTGTTTTGTCCTCGATATTTAAGTTCAGTGTTGGTTTTCCCTTGTGGGTTTGTTGTCTCCAATCCCTTTTTCCTCAAAACATGATGATGATTTGTTGACACAGCGCCTACTTAGTACAGAGCACACAATAGGTGTTGAGTAAATACTTCTTGAAAACATGAATCACAATAATCAGTTTGGAAAAGCCTACTGAATTGTGCGTCGCTATAATTTTTAATATATCAAGGGTTCCCAAGATCACTTTGAAAATTACAGTAATTTTAAAACTCAGCGAAGTTGAGTTAAATTGTGTTTTTTATATTCTTTATAACAATGAATTCTTGGATGCTTAAACTCAAAACCCGAGTTTTGTAAATAGGCGCAGCTTCTTATTTTCACAGAAATTGTCAGCTTTTCGAATTAAAGCCTTTGGACGAACCATTCTATTATAGAACCAATTTCAATTATTTATAAAGCTTTATCCTAATTCACTTTTTAAATACAGGTGCAAGGGACCACACTAATGTGCTTGTACATACATTTAGAAATATAGGTCTCTGGAATAGGAATTTTTAAAAAGTATTAATATTCATACCTAATGAAAGAGTATGCAGAGAAAATTAGAACAGCAAATCACCTCCACACACACACTTTCCCATCCCTTACTAGGTGCAACTGCTGCCTCAACCTCTAAAGGCCTGTAAAATTATCTAATAGTCTGGCATATCTAAAGCAAAAACCTCTGGGATTAAACCACCCCATGGGGACAACCCCTTCAGTACTACCAGTTCTCATAGATTATGCCCATTTCTTCTGAGTTTTTCTGAAAAATAGGTAATGTAATGGAAGTTTAAAGTTCTTTGTTGTTTAAAAAAGAATTCACTGATATTAGGTGGAAAAAGCAATAAACAAAATCCTAATAAGAAAATACAGTCAATCGTGACATCCCTAGTCTTCCTGCTTAAAGGTAAGCTACAAGTGGTTAGGGCCTTATCTGCCGTGGTTACCAATGATTGTCCCCAGTATCCAGCGTGGTGCCTGATCCATAGTAGCCATAAATTAAACAATTGTGGAATGAATACTTGGAAAGTATAATGACTTCCTGTGTACATATGGTTTCTTCATTTGCTTGCATATTTCCTTAGATGACTAGAAGTGAGAATTTTACTGGGTCAAAAGGTATGAACATTTTTATGGTTATCAAAACATTGCTTTCTGTTACAAATAAGCCATACAATTTTGTGCTGGGATATTTGAGTGTGCCTTTCAGAGCATTCTCAAAAGCTCTTATATTAATACAGTGTTTGGTAGTTATGAGTATTTTAGATAAAGTATCTCATTTGATCTCAATCACCCTGGAAGGTGGGCAGGGCAGGCATTGCATTCCCTTTTTTGTAACAGCAAATTCCAGCACCTTAAATCAGTGATAGTGAATGGCAGATGGCCAGATAATCATACCCTTTCAGGTTCTTCTTACTCCCATTTTCTGCCTCTGGTTTGTAGTGAACATCCTGAATAAAGTCTTATCTTTCCTTAGCAATAAAATTGGGTTTGCTCTATAATAACGATGATTTACAAAATCTTCCTTTTCTTTCTCATTTTGCTTGGATATTTGCAGATGGCTTGATCCAGCTTGAGAACTTAATTAAAATGAAATAATGAAACACAATTTATATGAAAGATATGGATTAGGAATATAATGTATAAGCAAACACCCAGGCATTAGCGAGTTTAGAACATTGCTACCCTTTCTGTTTGGAAAGATCTGGAAACTTTGGCTAGTGCTTTTGTAGCTCCTTGAATGTGAAGCAGTTACTATTTTAAATCTCTGACTCTGTTAGAGTCTTCATAAACTGTTGAATTAATATTTTATTAGTGACAGTGGACCAGGATTATTCACATAATAATCTGCATTATCTTTCATATCTGTCAATAAATTCCAAGAAGAATAGAATTGAGAACTAAAAATCATAAGGTAAAAATATGCAACCTACAGAAAGTAATACTTTTACATGAAAACTGAAAATAATTCTTTTTTTAAAACATGGCCACACAAGATGTTATTAATTCATAGTCTGTTACTAATCTTGATTGTTTACAAATTTGCTGGTCAGGGACTCCAAATGATATAATAGGTAATTAATCCAATCAAGAAGCTTTGGAAGCTTCAATATTTACTTATAAGTAGAATCATTGGAAATTCTTGGGGCATATTTATAAGTGGCACCATTTATATCAAAAGTGTGTACAACATTGCTTTTCTGCATTGCTTTCTCATTTGCTTTGGGTCCTTTAAAAAAGTAGTACAGAAAAAAATGTAGTACAGATGTGGAAGGGAGAGATGCAGGTATACTGAGACTTTGAAAATAATCAGAACCTCCTTTTTTTCCAAAAATCAATTTATTATAATATTGGAATAAAAAATAAAAGCCTTATAATCAATTAGATGCAATAAAACTTTTTTAAAAATTTACTAAACTATTTCTTGGAAAAGTAGTAATTAATAAGAACTTCTTCCCTCAGAGCAAGAGCTAATATGAACTTCCTCACTTTTTTATTATTATTTTTTAGTTACAGTTGACATTTAATATTTTTTCAGGTGTGCAGCATATTGGTTAGACATTTATATAATATTTGCAATGATGTCCCCTATTAGTCTAGTACCCACCTGGTACTATCCATAGGTGTTGCAACATTATTGACTATATTCTCTAGACTGTATTTTACATTCCTATGACTATTTTGTAACTACTAGTTTGTATTTTTTAATCCCTTTACCTTTTTCACCCAGCTCTCTCAACCTCCCTTACCGTTGGCAACCATCAGTTCTCTATGAGTCTGTTTCTGTTTATTTTGTTCTTTAAATTCCATGTAAGTGAGATCATAATGGTAGTTGTCTTTCTCTGTCTGACTTACTTCACTTAGCATAATAGTCTTTAGATCTATGTTGTCACAAATAGTAAGATTTTATTCTTTTTTATGGCCAAGTAATATTCCATTGTATATATATATATGTAGCACATCTTTATCCAGTAGTCTGTTGAAGGGCACTTGGGTTGCTTCAACTTCACTGTGCCTTTCTGTTGTGATGTCAGATGCCAAATAGTGTTCAGTAAACAGAAATGTTCTTTAAAGACACTTTCCAGGAATGTCTCCATTCCTTGTGTCAGAGAATAACTGCCTTAGTATTGTGTGGATTTATGGCAACTAGTTCTTCAAGCAACATTATGTAAATCTAAATTATTTTGCTTTTGTTTTTTACAGTAGGATATTTCTGCATCTTGAAGCTAAACCAAAAATCTCTGGAATAGATGGATTTTTATCTCTTTCTGTGAACTAAAGCGATTCAATGTCTCTTCTGGTAAGTTTTTGTTAGTATGGATCTAATTTTTTGCCATCGGAGTAGTTAGATGGTAATGCAGAGACATAACAAAAGGCATATTCTGATGGGATGTTCTTAGGCTCTGAAGTGCTAAGAATTGAGTTAAATTCTCATTGAGTTTTTACCTCATCAGAAAAGAGTTTCTCCTATAGTTGTGTGATAAACTCATTATTCTGTCCCTTTAACACATACCCACATTTTCTCATACATATGCTGTGCTTAGATATGCCTCTTTGATCCAGTTAGCTATGCTTTATCCTTTAAATCTTTAAAATACCCTTTACAAATTTCCATCTGACTAAAGGCAAGCAAAATAGTACTTAAAGTAGCCCTTCAACTTAACATCAGGACAAAAAACATTTGGATCAATGTATAATATGATGTGTAGGTACTAACTTGTTTTCTGTTTATGTTAGATCCATAGTATATGCTTTAGATTAAGTAGTTTTAGGACTTTCATTGTGTCTTATGCAGAATACAATACAATGCTTGAATATTTGAATTATTAAAGCAGTGATCTTTTAAAAAGTGGTACATTTGTATGATAATTTGTAGTTTACAAATACTTTCATACATTATATCCCTTTCAGTCTTCCAAAATGTCAGCGATTGGCAGGGCAGGTGGTATAATCCTCATTTTGAGTTTGTCCCAAGATTGCCAAGAGCCAGGGCTTAAACTCATATATGCCGATCAATTCCTTCATTTACCAGGTTCTCTGAAAAGCGGAACTATGAAGTTAGGAGACTGTATTGTTAGTTATATAGAAGATACAGAACTCTATGTTTACATAAAGTTTGGCTTTTCTACTTAAAGTGGAAGCATAATATAGCTGAAAGATACATTGAAGTGAAATACCTACCTCATTTTTGACAGCAAATATCAGCAAACTTTTTTTTTTTTTTTTTTTTTTTTTTTGGTGGTTCCCTGGCTGGGAATCGAACCCAGGTCGCGGTGTTGAGAGCGCCAAAGCCTAGCCACTACACCACCAGGGAACCGCTCAGGAAACTTTTTCTATAAAAGACCAGATAGTATTTGTGTGCTATATCATCTCTATTAAATTGCTCTTCCGTTGTTGCAGTGTGAAAGCAGCCAAAAGTGGTATGTAGATGAATGAATTTATCTTCCAAAAAAATTTTACTCACTAAAAAATAAGGTGGTGGGTCAGTTTGGCCTGCTCTAAAGGATTGCTCGAGATTAACAATTTTTTATCAATATGTAAGTTTAATGAGACATGAAGGGCATTTGATTGATGAAGATTCTGAGATTCGGAGGCTGAATTGTTGCCCAGGGCTTCCAAATGTTGGAAAAGGGCTGTCTTAATCTGTTATTCCATAATTGTGTTTTTTTCACAAAATAATGGGATATGATAATGCATGATTTATATTCATTCAATTGGTTAATCATTTTACTTTAAATAATATTCTTCTTGCAAGGATTAAATATATAGAATCCTTTGAATAAAGATATTCATATTTTTTCCTAAATGATATATTTGTGCAACTGAGATACAGTTGATGTTTTAATGATGAAGTATTCCTCCCCATTCAAATTTTACCCTTTATTTGGAGCTAAGAAATGGTGTTTTCAAAGGAGCAGCATAAGTAAAATATTTTTCTTTAGATTCTCTACAAGATATAATTGCTTTTCACTTGGCTGTTGTGATAATGGATAAAAAAATTAGATTAAAAAATTTAGGGGAGGGGCTTTCTTTTGGATGGTTGTGAATCATTATACTGCTTAAAAGAGATTAATGTGTAGATTTTTCATGAGCTGTTATAGTCACCAGCATTTAATTGGTTCAGTATGGATATAAAAAAATGTTTTGAAGGATAAAATATGACTATTTTGTGATATTTTATAACCTGGGCAGCTAGTGAACATGCCTACATTTTTTTGAAGGGATCAGAAAAAATATTCTGCCTTATAATACTGGCTGGATTTAACTGTCTTCATATTTATTAGTGATCACTTTCTTCTACTCTGAAAATTTAATATAAAAATAATGAAATGGAAGTCTACCATATTAATTTATAATGTTTTTATGTATTTATAAATGGAAAACATAATCACACTCTTAGTTTGAAAACAAATTAGAGTCAATTTAAGTTTTAAAAAATGTGCCCAATATGTCTTCAATTAATTTCTCTTCCATCAAAAAAAGTGATGGGCATTTTTTAGAGAGAAAGACTCTTTTGATATGCGTGAATGTATTTTGATAGCTGTGTCAGAAGTTCCCTCCACCCCAAAACAATTTACAAGTTTGGTGATTTGCTAGGACTTGCAAAACTTAGCATATAGTCATACTCACAACTAAGATTTATTATGTAACAGTAAAAGGCTATAAAGCAAAATTATTAAAGGGAAAAGTTAACATGGTGTGAATTTCGGAGGAAACCAGGTAGAAACTTCCAAGAAGCCTCTCCCAGGGGAGTCACGTAGGATATGTTTTTAATTCTCCCAGGGTTGTGACATGTGCGAAATACTTCCTACTAGAGAAGCCCATTAGAGACTCACTCTCAGGGTTATTGGGGCTTTTTATTGTCTTAAGAAACAGTCATCTAGGTACCTTCTGCTAGCAGGTAACAAATTCCAGAAAAAAGCAGGTTTTCAGCATAAACCATATTATTTTGCATAAATAGTCTAGGCACCATGAGCCATTCTTATTAGGGAATGGTGGAAACTCTCCCAAAATTTAAATTCCTAGATACCAGCCAAGGATCAACCTTGCAAGTAGGTCTTTTCTAAGAAGAGCAGCTTTAGGCCTGCTATGTTAAGTTGTTTCTACACAATAATGATTATTGTGAAAAATTCAGGGTAAATGTTGCAAAAAATATATAAATACCAAATATATAAAGGACCTAACTAATGGTTATTTTGAATATAAGCAACAGTAATAAATGCTTCAGAAATTGTTAATGTAAAGTTTACTCACCCCAGACAAATCAATTGAAACTTTGAAAGGAAACGATTCTACAGCTATTTTGATGTTCTTAGTTTCTGTTCTTCAGGGACAAGTTTTACATAAAACAGTGGGGATGTATATCAAATTATTGTGGCAAGATAGATAAGGTGTACACACTATAGGAATTCCACTTGAAATGATCAGTAATTCAACTAACTGGAAAAATAATTAGTTTGATTAGTGAGAAATTCTGGCATATTTGAAGAGAAAGGAAATTTGATTACTTTTAAGTAGCTTACTACATGTTAATGGATGGACTTATCTTAAAGATTCACTTGGTATTAATACTTTTATGTTCATATAAAAGTGAATGTTCATGAGATGCTTGAAAATTATTATAAAAATCTCTTTCATACAATTTGTTTATACGTTTTTTTGGATATGTCCTTTCTTCCTAAATACTATACGACTAGCTTCACTCCGCTAACTGATGGTGAGATAAATCATATGTATGTAGGCTTACATTTCTTTATTGGCAATATGTGATAATAGGGTCATAAGTTAAAATGCAGGAAAATATAAATTATGATAATGGAACTAAGTCTCTTAATTTGCTTTGAATTGAAGTTAAAGATGTTTATTACCTTAAGAAACAAAAGTGGTTCCACATATACTCAATGTGTGGTTTAATGTGGATAAATGGTTCCTACACTTAAGAAATCTGGGGATCAAAATAAAAATGACTATCACTAGTATAGCAGAATAATTTTTAGCTAAATTTTCAGAAGAAAACTGCAAAGATGATGAAAGGGTTAAATATTAACACTAGCTGTAAAAATTAATTGATATCATGACCTCCAAAAGAGAGGACCAGGATCAGAAATAGTGCCAAGTAGAATTTAGCAGGTATGGAATTTGTCTTCTGCACACCCAGCTGCTTCTCCTTCTCTCCCACACTCCTCCACAGGATGCATCCTGACGTCAGTTCCAGGTTGTTGCCTGCTACCCTTTCTCTCTGCCTCTCACCCCGGTCACCAGCCCTTTTTGTCTCCACACACCACCCTGCTTATCTTGTGACTTAACTTAATGCTTTTCTGAATTTTCAGGATTGTTTCTGCACTTCACGAACACAAGTTGAATCACTCAGACCTGAAAAACAGTCTGAAAGCAGCACTCATCAACACTTGGTAAGAAAATGATTGAGTACAGTTAATACTCCTCCTTTGCCTTCTGTAATACCATTCACTCCTGTCTCTCCTGTCTCTTTTTCTTTACTGTGTCTTTTACTATTTCTTCTTTCTCTACTCCTGCTCTTCTCCAGAAGACTATAATTTGTCTCTTCTGCTTCAACCAGCTTTTCCTGAGCACTCTCACCTCTTCCTATGGCTTCAGTTGCTCAGACTTCAGAGTGTCCTGGAGCTACCTCAGGTTTTCCTTCAGGTCAAGAGGTGACTTTGCATCAAGCAGGAATGATTCTCAGACTTTCACCTGCAATCCTCGACTCTTCCTGGCACCAGAAGTGTCTGTGGAATACCTTGGATTATGGTTTTCAAAGGCATTGCTATGCAGTTTGAGTAAAACCTTAATTTTCTGTCTCTTCCTCTGCTCCCACATCTGAGTTACTCACAAGATCTTAGGAATCTGTATCTGAAATGCCCTTGAGTCCATCCCCTCCTTCACTTGATCACCACTGCCACTCAAGTCTCATCATCTCTCAGCTGGACTGTTACAAATAGACTCACTGCCTCTAGTTTCCTAGATGCACATATAACCTCTGACCCTTAGATCCATAGGCAACCCTGTTACCATTGCAGGCCTGCTTGTGTCACTTGACAGCTTCAGAATTTTCATACGTTTACAAAAGCCCAAGGGATGAAGCCTAAACTCTGTGTGTTTGGGGGGGGGGCGGTATAAGAAGTTTATTGGGGAATTGTCTCTGGACCAGGTCCTGTGAGGGGTGAGGGAGGCAGAGTTGACTGTACCCAGGAAATCTGAACAGAGGCCTCAGCCAGTCCAGTGAGCATCTCTCGAGCTGGCATGTCTCTACCCAATTGTCCTAGTTGTCCAAGGGCTCTGAGTATTTGTACTCCTGTATCCACCAGTCTCATATACAGGCTTATCCCAGGGAAGTGATATGACCTTGGGCAGGGCAGCTTCTTTCTGAAGGTGGCAATACGCTGTATAAGACTCAGTTGTCCTAGTAATGGGGAGATGAGTGCCTCCATTCTGAAAGGGAATCTGTCTATGCACCATAGTATGTACCAGAGGGACAATCAGTTAATGAGTCAAGGATAGGAGATAATACTAAGCGTCTTAGAATATTAATAGAGGCTTTCCAGGTAGGTGAAGGGGAAGGCCTGAACCTCTTAGCATGGCATAAAGACTTTTAGTGGTGTGGAATATGTCTGATTTCTGAGTTTTATTTCTTGCTACTGAGTTTTAGCACATAGTCTTCTTTATGCTTGAAATACCCTTCTCTGCCTCTAAAATTTTTCCTCTTTCATAAGGAGTTGGCTCAAATATCACATCTCTAAAGCCTTTCCTCTTGTGTTATTTTCCCCTTATGCTCCTACATGTCTTAGACATTCCTATAAAATGGCATTAACTGTATTATTTCATAATGAGTAATATAGCTCTCTAACTATAACATGGTTCCCGTAAATGTAGGCATTCTGTCTTTTTCATCTTTATCTCCCCTGGGCAATGCCTGATGTAAATAATATTTAAAGAAACATGCTTGGGAATAAATAATCTGGTATCCTCCACCCCACCTTACTGTTACTTCATACTATAATTCTTACTGCAAAATGGAACCTGTCTTGCAAATGGCTTATTTCCTACAATTTAAGGTAATCCCAATTACTATTTTTTATAAATTTATCCTGATCCTATCTTCAGTTGGCCTCATTTTTGTCATTTCACATTTTACTAATACTGTAAAGTCTTCTAGTTACCTGCCCTTTTGTACCATAGGATGTAGTGTCTAATCCTAGTTTTCATTCAGTATTGCCCTCTCAGATTGAGGTAGTATTCAGAGAGTAAAGTGTCTGCTGTCTCCTTGCTGCTGTCAAGAAAGAGGCCTAGAACTCAAGAAACTTATACAGTCACTGCCTTTTTTTCTGTTTCATGCTAAAATACCTGTAATATAAAATTTATCTTTTTAACCATTTTTAAGTGTACAGTTCAGTGGTATCAAGTACATTCATAATATTGTATAACCATCACGACTACCACCTTTATAACTCTTCATCTTGTAAAACTGAAACTTTGTACCCATTATATAATAACTGCCTGTTCCCTTTCCCTCACCATTCCCTGGCAACCACCATTCTACTTTCTATGATCGTGACTACTCTTAGTGCTATTATAAGTGGAATCATATGTATTTGTTTTTTCGTGATCAAGTTATTTCATGTAGCATAATGTTCTCCAAGTTCATTTGTGTTGTGGCATATTGTAGAATTTCCTTTTTAAAGCTGAACAATACTCCCTTGTATGTGTGTATCACATTTTGCTTATTCATGCATCCATTGATGAATGCTTGGTTACTTCTTTGTTGTAACTACTGTGACTAATACGTATGTGAACATGGGTATACAAATATTTCAAGTCCCTGATTTTTTACTTTGTAATTCTCTAACTAGTCATCAAATCAAAAAGAGAAGTTAGATTAGTTGGGATGATTTACTCTTAGTAAATCTGTGCTGTCTTCTTCTGACTACTGTTGTCTTCTTAAGTGTCCATAATTCATCTATCTAGTAATTTGATATCAGACTTTACTGGGCAACTGCATCAAGCTGGTCCCTTTGCAGTTTTCTCCCTTTTTTGAAAACTGGGTCAGTGTTTGACTATCCATTCTGGTTTCTCTTCTGAGTTCTACTGTGTTTGCAAACGTAATACCCTAGATTTCATTGTCTTTGGCCTGGAGGTTTGAACCTATTTAAAACAACCTGTTTTGGGCTTCACCTGCTTATTTACAGTATATGTTTAGTTTAATATAGTTTAAAGAAGACTGTTTCCCTAATGGGGAAGATGGAAGCAAAGTGCAGGTTGATTAATCGGAGTTCAGACTGTCATCTGATAACCTATGCCATTTTTTCAAGCAGTGAACTGTATGTAAGCTTCAGTTCATTCTGTTCTCTGCTTTCCTAACGGGCTTACAGGCTATCACTTTACATTTTTAAAAAATTGTCATATGCTCTTCTTTGTGTCTCTCATATGTGTGTGTGTGTGTGTGTGTGTGTGTTTTACATCTGAGTTTATTTGCAGACTACCAGTTCTAAAGAAATTAAATTGATTTATTTAGATGTTTTTATTTATTGGGATTATTTCCAATTATATAATAGAATTTCTTTTTACAGGCTTACATCCCACTTGAACAATTTTCACCTTTATTCATCTTTAGCCATGAGCTTATAATGTTTTTCCTGCTCTCTTAAATGTTTACGGAACATGAAGAATCTAGGATGTAAAATGTAGCCCAATTTCTAGTACATAATAATGTCATTCTAACCCTCATCTTTTTTTCTCTTTACCCTGGAAATAATAATATTCCTACTACTTGCTGGTACCTGTAAGGGCACTTAAATGTCTTGTGGATAGTGGTGTCCTTTGGGAGAACCTCCTGGCTATCATGATACCAGTGGTGCTGGCCTCTTCTTTCTCCCATGTGCATGTTATTTTGCTGCCACTGGGATGGGTGTAGACCTGAGACTGGGACTCCAAAGCACGCTACAGGACACCCCATATTGGTACATGGTTATTAATTCAGAAGGTCTGTGCTCTCTTCTCCTATCTCTTGATGTTTATTTTTCTTTTTGACTAAACTTCTGATTAATTTCATCTTGTGAAAAACTTCTTCAGCAATCTGTAGTGTGAAAATTGTTCCTTGACTGTTAACACCTCCACTAGCTGAGCAGGTACCTCCATGTGTAATGGATATGTTATTAACCGGCGACCACTTGAAGCAAGAGTGCAAGCATGGAGTATCTCTCACAGGCCTCTGCATCTCTTCCCTTGATGTATGTATTAGATAACTTAAAGAATTAACAGCCATTCTCAGCAACTCCTAAGCATGCTTACTGGAAATTGTGCTGGAAAGTATTCTTTGCTGCCTGTAAACCTGGTTTTCCTTTACAGGCTGATAGCCTTCTTACTAATATCAATTATTAGCAATCACAGAGTCTTTTTAGATCTTAAAATAGTGTCCTGAGCCACCTCTCATGCCTTCCAAATAAGCACTTGTGAGTTTAAAAATGTAATATCTGTATTTTATTGGGGTGTGAGACCAGGAGTTGATACCTGTTGTGTTTCCATCTTTGTAAAACCATGCAGGTTGGTGAGCCACCTGTTTCCTGGTTGTCTCCAACCACGAAAGCCCATGAAGTGATCCATTCCACCATCGCTTCTCACTATGAACTCCAAGTGGAAATAGGTAATAACCCTGGATTTCCCAGAATCGACCTTTCCTCGTTAGAAATGAGATCAATGACAAAAAGAGCTTTTCAGTCATAGTCCTTTAACCAAATTACTTTTCTTTTCACTTAATAATTTACCTAAAATCCTTTTTTTCAGTTAAGTTTGGAATAGGGTGAATTGTTGTTTACAGCCGTATACATGTGAAACATTTGCTCTGATAACCAGAAATATCTATTAAGCACCACAAACAGGTGCTGTGTTAGGTGCTAGGGATATAAAGCCACATAGAACACTTGAGTCCACATTCTCCCTCGGAAGATGAGCACATAAGGTAGCTTTGTTTTATGCACTAGAGGGTACTATAATAGAGATGCGCTAAGTGTATGGGAACAGAGATGGTGGAACATGGAGCTGCCCATCTGAGACTCAAGAAAGATAGCCAAAAGGCACTGGATCCTGAAGAATGAGGAAAAGTTTGCTTAATGTTCTAGTCAGGGTATTTGTTACAAACAACAAAAAACAGTGCTAACTTAGGCAAAAGAGGAAAGTTTTGAACAATATTGCTAACTCAAAGAATTATTGGCTACAGTAATAGATAGGCTTGGAAGAAGCCAAGAGAAGCTGCCTAGCCAGGGCCTCCCTAGTCAGGCACTTACCCCACCAGATACTTGACCCCGTGGAGTGAGTTCTGACTGCCCCTGCTCCTTTATGTCACTCACGCCATCCTCCAGTTGACCAGGCTTAAGTCATTGACCCTCTCATGCCAAGGTCAAGGAGTCAAAGAGAGAATAAGGATTTGACCTTTTCTAAAATAGGACTTGTGGAAATGACCTCAAATTAGAAAGGGGTTCAGGTGATGTCACTTCAGAAAAGGTAAAAAATATTTCCTTCAGTAGATGACTGAGGAAGGGTGGTGAGAAAGGGACTACCACATAGTTGCCCACAAGTGGGAACGCGGGGAGAGCAGGCAGTGGTAGGCGATAAATCTGGAAAGGGAGATCTGGAACACATTGTATGTGGCACATTTAGCAGTTCAGACTCTCTGTCAGTCCTTACAGCTTACCTACTTCGTTACTTAAAGGATTTAAGGCAGAAGTTTGAAGTGTGTCCTCTCTGTGCTAGAAAGACATTGTGGAAGCGACGATAACATCCAACAGGCGTTATGTTGAGCATTTTGGATGTCTTTTTTCATTTTACCCTTTTACCACTCCCATTTTAAAAGTAAGGATACTGAGGCTCTGAGAATTTTGAGTTAGTGATCTGAAATCTTTAGGACCATAGGGTCTAAACTCTCAGTACATCTCTGTTGCTAAAATGCTGAATTTCGGATACCTGGCAGCAGTTCCAGGCAGCAGCCTGGAAGATGTAGCAGATCACCGATTCACAACTGAAAGTATCATCCTCATTACCTGAGTCTTTTTAAAAATTGTATTGCCTATATCCCATCACAGGCCTACTATCAGAATTTCTGGTGAATGGGAGCTAGGCACTGGCTTTAGAGTAGTTTCCTCAGTAACATGCGGTGGTTGAGTCAGGAAGTGACTGCATCTGTCCAGGGAAAGAGGACAGGACGTGAACAAAGGCAGTGGTGTCAACGCTGTAAAGGGATGAATTTGAGATTAACGTCTTCAAAAATAAAAATGGCAGAATTTACTGACTGTGGAGAGAGGGAGGGAACTAACGTTTATTAGGTGTCTATTAATAGGGGCCTCTCTAGGTGTTTCAGATTTTAAAAACTGACACCAAATGCTGGTGAGTGTATTGGGCAGCTGCAGCTCTCATATACTGCTTGTGGGAACCCAGAGTGGTTGAGCTGCTTTCAAAAACAGTTAGGCAACTTCTTACAAGGTTAAGCATACATGACTCAGAGGTCCCACTTACAGGTATCTGCCAGGGAGAAGTGAAAACTTAGCTACTTAAATAATGTTTTTGATAGCTTGATTTATAGTCTCCAAAAACTGAAAAGAACCCAAATTATCTGTCAATTTAGGAATAGATAAATAAGCTGTGGCATATCCATAGGATATATTATTACTCAGCAATTAAAATAAAACTAACTACTAAATTATACAACAACATAGATGAATCTCAAAAGCATCATACAAATCAAAAGAAGCCAGACACAAAAGACTACATTCTTTATGACACCATTTATGTCATTGATTGCCAGGGACTGGGAATGGGTCTAGGGGATTGCTGAATAGATTTCAATTGTTTGAATATGTCACATTTTGTCTATCAAGTCATAATTTTAACCATTATAATAGGTATATAATGGTACATCATAGTTTTAATTTGCATTTCTCTATCTTGAGCATATTTTCATATGGTTATTGGCCATTCCTATATCTTCTTTTATAGCTTGCCTATTTTTTAATTGAGTTTTTTTTGTTTCTTATTATAGAATTGTAAGAGTTATTTATATGCTCTGGATGTAAATCTTGTCAGTTATAAATATTATTAATACTTTTAATCAGTGGCTTGCCTTTTCATTTTCTTAACAGTATTTTCTTGAAAACAGAAGTTTTTAATTTTGATGAAGTCCAGATTACTAATTTTTTTCTTCTTTGGTTGCTAACATGAGTTTTATGTCTGATTACAGGAAGAGGATTTGACAACCTGACTTCTATCCATGTCGCACGACATACTCCTACAGGAACGTTGGTGACTGTAAAAATTACAAACCTGGAGAAGTGCACTGAAGAACGCCTGAAGGCTTTACAGGTAACAATATGAAGAAAAATACGTCTATCTGAGGAGATTGCATTTCTAAGAATTTCTTTCCCCAAATCAGTAGTTATTTCTGTTAGAGAAACATAGATTTCTTTCTTCTAATAAACATGTAATTATAGAATTGGAAAGAATACTTGGAAGCCAGATCCATGGAAGAATAAATATATTCAAACTTTGTAACTACTGTAAATTCCTTCAGATGAATATCATTCCAAATGCTGGTCTGGAGTCAGTCCATCCCAAATAATCATAGGGAAATAGGAAAAACAAATGCAATTTCCTTTTCATCCAGTTAAGTAAAACTAACTTGTGAATTGGTAAATCTTAACAGAATTGCATTTCAGGAATATTATAATACCATTTTCATTGTCACTAATTATTTTCGATATAAAGAGGGAAAGAATTTTGTTTTGATGTTGTCCCACTTTTTAAAATCTTTATATATGCACATGTATATTGCACAGAAAAAAGACTGGAAGAAATTATACTAAATTGGTAACAGTGGTTCTCTCTGTGGTGTGGTATTAGCAGTGACTTTTATCTTCATACTTTTATGTATTTTTAAATCTTTCTATACTAAGAACATAGTACAGTTAATAAGAGTATGACCTCTGGAATCAGACTATCTATAAGTTCACATGCCTTTTTCACTTTTTTAAAAAAATTATGTGCTCTTAGACAAGTTTTCTAACTTCTAAGTGTCCTCTTCTGTAAAATGTGAATCGTAGTATCACATACTTCATGTAGCGGTTGTGAGATTTAAAGAGATGACAGCACTAAGAACAGTGGTTAGTAATAAGTTCCAGTGTTAGCTGCCACTATTGCTGCCTTCATCACAGGGAAAAAAAGATTGTTTTTAAATGTCTTGTCTCTTATGTGTCTATCCTAGAAAGCAGTGATTCTGTCCCACTTTTTCCGGCACCCCAATATTACAACTTACTGGACTGTTTTCACTGTTGGCAGCTGGCTTTGGGTTATTTCTCCATTTATGGCCTACGGTAAGAAAACTCGTTTGATAAAATAATTTACAGTTTACACTGGATGCTGTAATTATAAGGATGAGTAGGATCTTACATTTATGACTCACTACTTTTAATTTATATATCTGATGACCAATTCTAGATTTCATGATATATTTCTGTCTCTGGTTCATGTTGAGTTTTAGTCTTCAGAGAAAATATTAACAGAATGGGCCCGACTGCTTCTGCACAAAGCAAGCCCGTGCCTTTGAACAAGCTGTCTCTTCCCTTCTGTCTCCTTCCTCTCTCCAAGTGGAGAGCTACTGCTGTTCTTCAGGCAGAAGTAGTTTTTCCACCTGTGCACACCATCCCTGTTTCTCCACATTGTAAACTTATTTCACTGCAAACATGTGTGTTCAGTCTCCTTCACTAGATTTGAGCTTCTTGAGCTCAGGTTCATGTATGAATTTTAAATTTGGGGTACCCAGATACTCATACAGCACCTAGCAAAAGGTGCTAGTGCTCAGTAAGTGTGTTGAATAAATAAATGAATGGATTCTAGAACTTTGATTTTTAGGACAGCTTTTGTGAATTTTCCCTGGATTTAAAAAACATATACATGCACGTTCACAGTATATATATTTTTTGAATCATATTGAGAATTGTTAATTCTCTTTACTAATCCCTGGAGTGTCATTAGAAAAGTCTTCTTAAAGATTCTTAAAGGAAAATTACCTTTGCATAGTAAAGTGGTTAGACTCTAAAGTGTAACAGGTTGTATGTGTGTGTGTTTATGTTTATGTGTGTTTATGGTTGAAAAGAACATTTAAAACATAGCTAGAAGCAAAATCATTTTCAATGTTCATTTGAAGATTTCAGGGGTTTCTTTCAGGTTCAGCCAGTCAACTCTTGAGGACTTACTTTCCTGAAGGAATGAGTGAAACTTTAATAAGGAACATTCTCTTTGGAGCAGTGAGAGGGTTGCACTATCTGCACCAAAATGGGTGTATTCACAGGTATTTACTTATTTGTATTTTGCAAAATGAAAGAATTATAGTGGAAGAAATCTTTTAGAAAATTTAGAAAGGAGGAACAGGAAACTTATAAATAAAAACCGAGGTAGGAAGGGGCCATTAGGTACTGTATATGCTTACGTTTCGTGTTCATTCACCAGAATGTTCAGACCACCTCCTCTGTGCCAAGCACTGGGCTCAGTGGGGTGGGACGCCTGCCCGCACGGAGTTCAAGTCTCAGTCTAATGAGGGATATATAAGCTGTAGGGAGTGGGATCCTAGTTAGCTCTTTTCTTTTTTTTCTTAAGCAAATAAAGAGTTTCTTTATGTGCTTTTCAGCTTTATGTCATAGTTACATCATGTGGAAACCTTAACCTTTCTTTGATTTCTTAAATATTTTGCAACACCTTATCATACTAAATACTAGTTCTCTTGTTACCGAACTGGAGATGTGGAAGTAGTTGGCTGAATGTTAAAAAATCGTGCTGTCCTAAGATATATTGGGACTTTGTTTTCCTTTGTAATTAAGTTACTTTTAAATAAGCTTGTTTTCTTATTATTTGTTTCAACCTTCTTAAGGCTTTTTTTCTTACTATTTTTTGTTTTTTTTAAAAAGCAGAGTCTGGTTAACTGAGGATTTCTAACAGACTGTATTCTAGTTACTCAAGGTTTTTATTATACTTTACCAGACTATTGGCCATCATATTTTATTATTCAGTTAGGAACTCTTATTAGTTTACAAATCTGGTGTTTTGGATGAAAAACAAAGCTCTTTTATTTGACAAAGGAAATTTTTATGTAAGACATAATTTTATGTGTATAAATTATGTTAATACCTCAATACAATATTGGATAATACATTTAAATTATAACTTTATGCTTTAAATATTATTTGATTTTTTTAGACTTCCCTTGATTGTTCTTCAATAACATCCTAGTGAAATTAATAATTGGATTCCATTCCAAGTTTGAAAAAATTTATCATTTCCAAACATGTAGTTGTCAGTTACATCTTCCCTTGTTCTAATGTTGTACTAAATAGCTGAAAGGATTCCAAAATTCCCTGAACATTTCATATATATATATATAGCATATATAGCAGTGTGCTGCTATTTTAGAGAGTACTAAATTTCCAAGAGAATACATGGATTTGTTCTGACCAGATTTTTATTCTTTCTTCATTGGCTAATTTCCTAGTATTTAGGATTGTTTCTTTTTGTTCCAGGAGTTTTAAAGCCAGCCATATCCTCATTTCTGGTGATGGCCTAGTGACCCTCTCTGGCCTGTCCCATCTGCATAGTTTGGTTAAGCACGGACAGAGGCATAGGGCTGTGTATGATTTCCCACAGTTCAGCACATCAGTGCAGCCGTGGCTGAGTCCAGAACTCCTGAGACAGGTCAGGTGTGGCCGTTGCATTGGGTTTTCTGTGCGTCTCAACTGTCTTCTGAGCTTGACTAAAGGACACTTGTGACCTTATATCTAGATTGATGAATAGCCTACTACTCAAGGCTTTTTTCTCTTATCAAAATTATTATGTTAGGAATTTAAAAATGTATGCCATATATTAGTTACACCTTGATTTCTCACGAGTTTTTTCCATTATTGTTCACCATCCTTTATCAAAAAAGCACAGGTATATAACTTTTGAAGTTATTTATACTAAAGGACTTCAAATTAATTGTTCTACAGGATTTACATGGATATAATGTAAAGTCAGACATTTACAGTGTTGGGATTACAGCATGTGAATTGGCCAGTGGGCAGGTACCTTTCCAAGACATGCACAGGACTCAGGTAAATGCTACTAAAATCCGTAAACTACTTTCCTTTCTTATGATCCCTTACATTCTAGTTAGTATCTGTTAAACACCCTTGCTGTAGACTCTTGGGATCTTTATTGTTGTTGTTTGAATGTTTTGCCTGAAAAGGGTTGAAGAAAATTTTTCTTCCTTTTAGATGCTGTTACAGAAACTGAAAGGTCCTCCTTATAGCCCATTGGATATCAGTATTTTCCCTCAGTCAGAATCCAGAATGAAGAATTCCCGATCAGGTGTGGACTCTGGGATTGGAGAAAGTGTACTTGTCTCCAGTGGAACTTGCACAGGAAATAGTGACAGATTGCAAACACCGTCCTCAAAAACTTTCTCTCCTGCCTTCTTTAGCTTGGTACAACTATGTTTGCAACAAGATCCTGAGAAAAGGTACTATGGTTCATTTCTAAATAACATAAAACATGTATTTTATATTTTTATAGAAGCTTTGTGATAGTCTCTTCTCACCGAATTCAAATCTTTTAATCAAAAAATTACAGTCTAATCCAGACAATATCAATGTTAAAATCAAGTAGAGGCAGTGAGCAAATGCGAAGAATACTGGGTTCAAAGTCAGAAGACTTGGGCTCCAGTCTTAGCTATTTCATGTCTTACCAAGTCACATTGTAAAAAATCAGCTAATCTTTCTGGACATTAATAACTGCATTTATAATAAGACAATTTAGAAACTTCTAAGCAGTACCAAAATGTTAGTTGCTGCTATTATAATAATACAAATTATCATAAATAATATACATTAGCATTAGGATTTTGGAAATAAAGTATATGTCTTATTTTTTTTTTTTTTAGCCTCTTAATGCCTAACGTAAGCTCCTTATAATTTGTAAGTGCCCAATAAATGTTGAGCAATGGACTAAGTGAAGGATAGCTCTAGAATTCTTCCCATTAGTCAAGGGTCAAGCTAAGAATTTGGTTTCCTGACACATATTTTTCCTTCTAATTATTTAGTATTGGTTTTTATAACTCTAAACCTAATTTCTAATATACTCCCAATTTTATACCTAAAAATCTACATTCTAATGTGATGTCCTTTTTTTGATAACTTTAAAATATTTTTTCAGGCCATCAGCAAGCAGTTTATTGTCCCATGTTTTCTTCAAACAGGTGAGCTGATCTACATTCTGTCGTCTAGATGTTTTTAAATACTATTAAAAAGTCACTTCATTTTGTTGGCTTAGTGGGACAGTTTGGTTGCCAAGATTCTTAATAACTTTCTTACAAATATAGTTAAAACAAGAAAACTTTTTTGGTAGTTCAATTACAGACTTTCTAATATATATCCATTCTGCAAAACGAAATGAGTAAAAACCACGGAATATCATCATATATTGCTACATCTTCAGTTTATGTTTTGATTAATTTAGAGACATTTTAGTTTTCTGTATTGGCTAGAAATGATTTCAGGGAAAAATAATTCTGATAAATATCAATTTTTTTGTCTTTCACTTTTTCCTGTTTTCAGATAATCAGAATCAAAGGCATTCATGGTGAAAATACCTAAAAATAATTTTAAACACTGTTAATGTGATTTTTTAAAAGTTATTTATTGCTAATAAAACTAATGTATTAAATTTATGTACTGAAAGCCTTATTTTGAGTTTCTTTAACAGATGAAAGACGAAAGCCCGGATTCAATACTGCCACTGTTGCCTCCTGCTTACCACACGCCGTTAGTAGCACTGCCTCCAGCGTCACCATGGACTGAGCCAGAATGTGACTTTCCTGATGAAAAAGGCGCAGACTGGGAATTCTAGGGCTGCCAAATCCTTTCACATCCTATGTACTTGACACTTTTTCCCTGCTGCTTTTTCTTCTGTATTGCTAGTTACAAATACTAGAATTATACTTGAAAATACAGTTGCACTGGAGAATCAGTCATTTAAAACCACTCTGTTCAAAGGAGCATGAGTTCATAGCCCTTTGGTTAGCTCAGAGTGCTATTACAACTCCAGGGAAACTTTAGGATTATTAATCTAGCTACATTTAATGTCCTCTCACCCCCCCAAACTGTGATTAACTCCTCTTCTTGACCTCTCAATATAATTTTTGAGCCAATTAATTTTTTCAGCATTTTGTTGCCCTCAGGGGAATGAGCCCTCAAAGGACAGTGTTTCCAAGTAATTTTTTACTTCCAGATTCTCTAGCCTTTTTGACCAGCTATGGTTAGATCAACAGGCTAGTTTATCCTGGCACCAAACCCTTTTTTGCTAGCAGGGAAAACGTTTCTGGTTTTCCCATTTTCTTCTGTTAATACTTACGATAACATCAAACTGAGCCTCACTCACATTAATTGACTCACTTGAAATATGTGGAGAAGTTGTGATTTGCTTTTTTAATAGGCTAGCTAAAGTAACACTTTTCTACTCTTGTAAATTAAAGATCCTAAATCCATGCACCCTGTGGGAGCTCAATAAAGATTTATTGAATTGAGTTTATGCTTTTATTTATTTGTGTGGTTTGACAAAGCTAAAACACAGATTCTAATTTGTTTTGTCAAAGAAAGCTGTTTCTCAAACAGGTTTATATAACCTAGCAAATTGGGGACATCCTGGTACTTGACTATAGGAGATGGAAGATGTTCTGGCCCTTTATATGATGACTCTCGATCGTGTAGGTGATACAACATGTAAGGACATAGAGAACTTAACTCATGTTATTACCTTATTAGCAAAAGAGAGATGCTGTGTCTCAAAAAGAGTATGTAATGTGAACTGTGGTAAATTTGGGTCCTTCCTCAGATTTTTCTTAATCTGTACACTCTTTTAAATTTAACATTACATTAAAAATTATTTAAAACGATAGTCTCAAGACTAAAAACTTGAAAACCAATGAGAAATACACAAATTAGTAGACAATTTGAAACACCAGCCCTTTCATGTTGATTGACCAGCCCCCTTCACGAACATTTAGGTTACTTTATCAATTAAGCCATAAAGACCTGCCAAGTGGAGGAGGGAGAGGAGATGAACACTTGTTAAGGCCCTAAAATCACCTGTAGTGGTGGGGGCTATAGTATTCCACTAACCTCATCCTCCTAAATTTCCCTTCGGCAAGAGAGGTTCACAGGAACCATAGCGGAGGTTCTCCCAAATCTGGAGCGTTGATATGTGTGGTTCCATAGGTGGACTCTGGTGGAGACTATGAAACAATGCCTCTCGGATCTCCTGTGAGTGCACTATGGATCTCCAGAGAAACAATCATAGCAGACTTAGAAAGCAGTGCCCCATACATTGAGGAAGGCTTGTAAGTCCCAAGGTGAGCAGGCAAGCTGGAGACTCAGGAGAACCAATGGTGGTGATCTAGTGTAGGCTGGCAGGCAGAAGACCCAGGAAGAGCTGATATTTCAGTTTAAAGGCAGGCAGGAGAAATTCTCACGCTTGTGGGAGGCTCACCTTTTTCAGGCCTTGAACTGGTACGGCCCACCCACATCAAGGTGGGCAATGCACTTTATTCAGTCTATAGATTTAGATGTTAATTTCATCCAAAACATCCTCACAGAAACACCCAGAATAATGTTTGACTAAATATCTGGGCACCCCATTGGCCCAGTCAAGTTGACACATGAAATTAACCATCACAGTAGATACTGTACTCAATTGGCAGCCTCATCCTGAGAGCGAGTGTCTTAAATTTTGCACAGACTCCTGACTTGCTATATTACTTTTGTATTGCTATTGTAACAAATTATCACAGACTTAGTGGCTTAAAATAATAAATTGATTATTTTATAGTTCTGGAGGTCAGAAGTTTAAAATGGGTTGGCAAGAATATGTTCTTCCTGAAGGCCTCTAGAGGCTGCCTGTATCCCTTTGCTTCATGGGTCAGCATTATTCCTTCTGTTTCAGTGATCACATCTTTGACTCCGTGCCTTTTGCTGCTCTTATAAGGACTCATGATTACATCGGGGCTACCCAGATAACCCAGGAAAATCCCCCATCTCAAAATTCTCACAGCTGCAGTCCCTTTTGCCATGTTCATATTCACAGGTTCCTGGAATTAGGATGTAGATTTGTTTGAGGGATCATTATTCTGCCTACCACACATGTCTAATCATCTTGGTATCTTCTTTCTAAAGGACCCAAGCTAGCCCAGCCACCTTCACTAAAATACCCTCCTGTGAACTCCTATAGTACTTTCCCCAAGCAATTACTATAATTACTTCTGTGTTTATGTCCCCAATAGACTGGGCTGCTTGAGAATATTGTTTTTTCAGTAGGGTTTAGCAAAGTGTTAAGGCATATTATGGACATATAATAAATATTTAAGGAATTCAACCTTAAATAATATGAAAAGTTTTTTAATTGTTTTTCAAAATGACTTGGAAATTTTAGATAATTCCATGGTAGGAAATTTTCAACTCTGTGTGTCACAGTATTGCCATTAAAAGTTTCGTGAGGAGAGATCCAAGAATGTTGAGTAGGTAAACACTGTGCCTGCTTTGTTCTGTGAACACATTAAAATTACAATATGGAGAAGGGGCATAGACACAAAAGGAGTCAAACCTCTGGTGGTGGTAGAGAATCCGGAGAAATACCTCAGCTGTGAAGGTTCTCCCAGAGGAACGAGGGACCCCAGCCCCATACCAGGCTCCCTAGCCCAGAGCACTGGTGCTGGGAAGAGGAGCCCCATGACATCTGACTGTGAAAAACAACGGGGACTTGGACCGTCTGGTTGGGACAGAAGGCTCTAGGAAACCCAGACGTGTTCTTAAAGTGCCTGAGCAGACTCAGTCACTTGCCGGTACTCACCCTGGGCTCTGGCAGAGGGACTGTGACTTGGGGCGTTGGAGACACATGGAGAGGGGCAGACTGACGTGTGTGGCTTTAGAGTGAGGGCTGAAAAGTGGTCGCACCACTTTTCCTGGGTGCGACCTCCTCCCATGCAGCCGGCTGGTGGGCGCCATCTTTCCTGTGTTGCACCCACCCCCACATGGCCAAATCTGAACCTGATTGGTCTGTTGGGCTTTACTCACTCCACCCTGCTGACTCCCTGGGACTCTACCTCAACTAACTCTGCCAACACCAGAGGCACTTTGTCCGGTGAGCAGCCAGCCCCACCCACATTGCAATCTTCCTTGGAAAACTATTTAGTTCTGCAGGCCCAGGCTGGCTGCGACCAGCACTGGTAAGCTATGAGACTTTTGCTGAGTATATCCAGGTACAGCACTGACATCAAACCAGAATCTACAGGAGTACCCAGTGCAGGTGACCATGGAGACAGTGCCAGGGCCCCACAGGGCACCTACTACATAAGACTATCCAGCAATACTGGGAGATGTAGCAGATTTACCTAATACATAGAAACAAATATGAACAGGTATCCAAAATGAGGAAACAAACAAACAAACAAAAAAACATCTCAAATAAAAGAGCAGAAAATTCCAGAAGAAAAACTAAGTAAGATGGAGGCAAGTAAACTCTCAGATATAGAGCTCAAAACAATGATTTTAAGGATGGTCAAGGAATTTAGTGAAAACTTCAACAAAGTGATAAAGAAGAATCCATAAAAAAGGACCAGTGAGAAATGAAGAATTTACTGTAACTAAAATTCATAATGCAATAGAAGGAATCACCCTCGGACGAGATGGAGCAGAGGATTGAATCAGCAAATTGGAAGACAAGGTAGCAGAAAACACCCAGTCACAATGGCAAAAAGAAAAAAGAATCCAAAGAAATTAGGATGGTTTAAGAGGCCTCTGCTACAACATCAAGCACAACAACATTTATAGGATTACCAGAAGGAGAAGAGAGAAAGCAAGGGATTGAGAACCTACTTGAAGAAATAATGACTGAAAACTTCCCTAAGCTGGTGAAGGAAACAGACACACAAGCCCAGGAAGCACAGAGAGCCCCAAACAAGATAAACCCAAATAGGTCCACACCAAGACACATTATAATGAAAATGGCAAAGGTTAAAAACAAAGGGAGAATATTATTATAAAAGCAGCAAGAGAAAAGCAACTAGTTATTTATAAAGGAGCTTCTATAAGACTGTCAGCTGATTTCTCAATAGAAACTTTGCAAGCCAGAAGGGAATGGCAGAAAATATTCAATGTGATGAAAAGCAAGGACCTACGACCAAGGTTACTCTACCCAGTCAGGCTATCATTGAAATTTGAACTACAAATAAAGAGCTTCTCAGACAAGAAAAAGCTAAAGGAGTTCATCACCACAAAACCAGTATTACAGGGAATGTTAGTGGGATTGCTTTAAGATTGGGGGGGGAGGGAGGCAAAATTATGAACAATAAAATGGCAATAGGTACACATCAACAATTACCTTCCATTTAAATGGATTAAAAGACATGAAGGGTATTGCACTGAGTGGCATGTCAAACAGAGGAAGATAGATGCAAGTTGACTTTGCTTATAGGTGAAATCCAAAGAAGACAATAAATAAGTGGAACAAGAACAGATTCATAGATATAGAAAACATTTGGTTTGTTGCCAGATGGAAAGGAGGTTGGGGGAGGAGTGAAATAAGGGGAAGAGCTCAGTTTGGTGGTTACAAAGTAATACTTACAGGAATATAGGGTATAACATGGGAATATTGTCAATAATGTTGCAATAACTATGGGTGGCTTCAGATGGGTACTAGATTTGTTGGGGTGATTGGAGGAGGGTGGGAAGGGTGGTTGAAAAAGGGAAAGAAATCAAGAATTACAAATTCATAGTCACAAAATAGTCACAGGGATGTAAAGTGCAGCATAGGGCATATAGTCAATAACATTGTAATCACTAATATATGGTGTTAGATGGGAACCAGATGTATCAGAATAAATATTTTGTAAGTTATAGAAATGGTTCATCACTGTGCTATACATCTGAAACCAATATAATATTGTATGTCAAATGTCATTGAAAAATAAAAATAAATGAAAAAAAAGGTTACAGAACAGTCAAAATTAAAAGTTTAATGAGGCAAAGAGATTTGAGATTTCCTCCTTTACTGCAAGGCAGATCAGGGGTTTTCCTTGTAAGTACTGCTGGTCAATTGCCTGCTACCTCTTGAATCCACTTCTCCACTCTGCCCCCACTCTGCTTAACTGGAAACTACATTCCCCATGCACCCTGACTCTGGTTCCCAGGGAGGCAGTAGTGGAAGATCAGAGGGCAGGATGAGAGCGAAGAAACATAGTATTTCTCACCCTTCCCCGTATTTCCCTGTTTCCTGTGGGGTCCCTAGCAGCGACTCTCTGTCTTTCGGATTTAGGACTCTGCTAACACCACTCGCTCCTGCTGTCTCTTTCATCTGAGGGGTGGTAGCCCTTGGTGCTCTTGGTATTCTCTGGGTTGCCTCACCACCACTTCGGGATTCTTAGCCTTGGTTCCATCACCCGTGAAACCAACTCTCTGTGTTTCTTCTACTTGAAAGATCGAGTTATTTGTGTTTCTCCAGTTACCACTCCAACTGATACAAGTACTGACAACTCTGAGGATTACTAGAAATTCATGGTCTCAAAAAAAAATTACTATCTTGATTATACCATTAAATGAATGATTAGAAATTGTATTTTTCCGTCAGCCAATCTATTTAACCCCCTTAGTTGTTATGATTTATGGGAGAAAAATTGAAACTGACAAAAATTCTATAAATTGAAGTTTTTGCTTCTCAAGAGTGAACCAAAGTTCAACAAGATCCAAATAATGCACCTGATAGGAATTGAACCAATTCTCAGGAGTCTCTGATTTAAATCCTGGGTTGATTTATCTAGATTAATTTTTTTGTGCAGTTTCTACAATTTTGTGCAGCTTCCTGAGTTTCGATGCCTCAGGAATTAGTATTAAATCTTTCCTTTATTATCTTAATAATGTAAAAAACTGTAACAGATGATGATATTAAAATTAACCAAGTCCAACAGGCCCAGAGAATTGCATTCTGTTGAATGTAGAAATGTAACTAGAGCAGAAAAGTAAAAGTATATTCATAACCAAAGGGTAAACATAAACAACTGCAAACAGAGCATTAGAAAACTGGGTGGATGAGGATAATTTAGAACGTAACAAAGATATGGGGAATGAGAGGACTATGAATTGGAGTGACATGGTTACATAGTGAAAAGGAGGAAAAGCTGGGAAGGAAAGTTTACTAATAAATATGAACTAAATGTGTATTTCTGGGGTTCCTTTTGGTTCATAAACAAAACACATTAAATCAAAAGTGTTTCTTTTTCATTTTAATTAAAACCAAATGGTTGTAACAAGATGACATTTGGTTGCTGATTCTTATCACACAAAAGGACAGATCTCCAAACCATGGTTAATTGGAGAAATGATATACTGACTATTGGCCTCATATTCTGAACTGTCTAACAATTGGATGATATCACAAATGAGCAAACATTTTCAACATTAAAAAAAAATTTTTTTTTTGGCCACATATTTTGGATTTCATAATCTGGGATTGTATCATTTAAATGAACTAAGCCTGCTAAAACCATTCGAGGGCTTACAAATTTTCCTGTGTAGACTTCTTGTTGTTTGTAAACCTCTGGAGCAGTACACGGTCTTGCAGAGTGTTTTAACTGATTATGGCTGTCATCTGGGCTCTTTCTTAAAAGACTTGCTCTGGATTTTTCTTTTTCAAGATGCTGAAATGAAGTCCCATGTAAATCCTTCAAAGCTATCCAAGCAATCCTAAATATTAAAGTAAAAAATCACGTAGGCGAGTTAGGTTTCTTAAAAGTGTATTTAAAATTTATACGTACTAAAGTTCATAATATCAACAGTTAAAAGAATGAGAGCATCAAATGTTTTATAGTCCCCATATTCAGACCCTAAACAGAGGGAAATAAAGATGACTCTACCTCCCATTCTTAGGTTAAGGGTTCTGAGACTTATGATCTCATACCATATATGACTATAACATGAACATTATGTTTCATTTTGTTTGAAAAAGTGATATGAACAATTCCAATTGTCTAAAGGAACTTAAAGTCTTTCTAAAATCTATGAACCCATCTTCTTCCTATTCCTAGTGCACACACACACACACACACACACACACACACTACTAAATAACTAAATTTAGATAGAAAAGAGAAATCCAAAGTTGAGAGTATAGGCCATATTGCTATTTACTGTGCCACTAATTTTACTATTTACTAAGTTAAACATTTGTGTTACTGTGGAAAACTGATTCAAAGATACTACCCTGAAATTAGATCTATTTTTCTCATTCAAAGGTAGAATCACACACATCAAATCATCAATTTAATATCATTTTGGAATGGTTTCCCAATTGTAGGTCTGCCTATTTATATATACTAACAGATAAGAGTAATGGCCCAGAAAATGAAAATAGGTCCTTTCCATTCCTACATTTTTAAATTCCTTTAGAAATAGGCTGACCAGATGTACCATTTTAAATGGGACAGAAAACAAGGGTACGGTCCTATTTTAAATGGTACGTATGGTCAGCCCACTGACACCTTGAATTTAGCCCAGTGAGACTAGGCTGACCATACGCAGTCTTGTTTTCTGTCCTGTTTAAAACAGTACATCTGGTCACCTACTTAGAAAGTCTAGAAGCAGACTTACCTTCCTGTTTTATGACACATTAAAAATAGATTTGAATTTCAAAGCTGTCAGCACATGATATAGTAGTGGGGTGGTGGTAAAAGAACAGACATTAAAATTCTGCAATTCATAGATTGTAAATTTTGCACATGCTAATGCTTAGAATAACTGGCACATGGTAATATCTTTGTTTACTGAATTCAGCAACCTGAAAAAAGTATATATTTCTAAGAAGAAAATCCGAGCTATGTTTCCCTAGGACACAGCAACTGCCAAGCGGGCACAGCCCCTGGCTGAGGTGTGAATTGGGGCTGAAATCCAGCCATTTTTCCGTGGACAGGGTTGTCTGGCTCCAGCTTGGGTCAGCCTGCAGAATCTTCCCAGAGGAAAGGGTGCCTTTTTCTAACTTTTACCCCAGAGGGGTTGTCCTTTATCTATTTTATACAAAACTACTAAAGTGTGTTAACAGTCCCCTGATTTGGTAATTGTATTTTGAATCAGGTAGGGTGATTTGAGTGTCAGAAGAATTTTAATTTGGAGGTCTGTACATCTTGGGGCAATGGAGGTTACACACACACACACTTGCATGCAGACATAATATACCCTAAAGTAGATTATTTACAGATACAGAGGTAGAAGACGTAGAAAAGCATTATTACATGTATAGTTCTCCTTGCAGTCCTGTGAAGCAATGTCCTTGGAGCAGATTTCCTCGAAATTCTTCTGGGCTATCTTGTTAAATGACTTTTTTTTGTTTGTTTGTTTGAAGACATGGTCTCTCTTTTTGGACCTTGGGCTTCAGATTTTTTTCTCTTTAATAATTCTGGAAAGAGGAATGGTTTTGAGGTTTTTTTCAGCTTCCACAACTTTATATTTAAATGACTGCGGTTCAAGGAACATGACACATTTTTCATTGCAAATTTCACATGGTTTTCTATGAAGAGCTTGTATTTCTTTTCTGTAGTGTAAAGATGTTACTAAATTATTTTTTTTAATTATTGTTGTCACAACCTTCTAATCTCTGATAATATTGGTCTTCCAATTTTGAGTTTTCCTCAGTCTCTGAATTGAAATAAGTTAAAGTGTTATTCTCCCTGGAAGGAAAAATGAATTTATTTAGGTGTTCTTCAACTTCATTTGGCATTTTGCAGTAAGGAATTCTTGGGTATGGTGACAGCACTTCAGGTTTTTCCTGTACTATCGATTTATAGATGTCGTTGTGCTCCTTTTTTTCAAAGGGACTTCATTTTTGGTGTCCTTTCAAAGCAAGTGTTTGATTGAGTTATTTTTGGGTTATCACTCCAACTATATGGGTCTTGAATCCTGTTTCAAAATAAAAATTTTCTGCTTGAGGAAGCTGAATGAAAACATGTTCTTTTCCTTTTTAAGCACTGTATCTGTAAGTTCTTCTGATGCATTCTTTAATGGAATTGCCTGGATATTTTTGTTGGAAGAAGTTTGTATTTTAATTACAGTCACTGTGTTAATTCCTTTAGCATAATATCTTTTCTGTTCTCTAAATATTGATGAATTTTCTTTAATATTCTGTAAGAATAAATACTCCATTTCTTCTTTTCTGGTCAGTTCGTTTCTACAACTCTATCCTCAGGAACAGGTTTTGAATAAGTATTTTGCTTTTCTGAATGCTCCTCCATAAAATGATTTTCATCTCTAACAGATAAATCTGACTTTATATATTTTAATGGGGTGGAATTAGAATTAATAAAATTTATATGGTGGCTGATGCCCTCTAATTGCTTTTCAGTCATTAGTCCTGATTTTGCAAGTTTTTTTATAAAAAGTCTCTGGAGGTATTTGCTTAAAACAGCTTTTAGATTCAATAGTTCATTTTCTGATAAAGCTATAAGATAGTTTTTTAGCAATTTATTTAAAGGGTATTTCATGTTTACTTCAAGCCTTCCACCAAAACTCCCTCTTGACATATCTTGTTCTAACTCATGAAAGGGTATTGAAGAACTTTTGGTTCTTAGAGAAGATATGTTTGAATGCATAGGTTCAGATTCTGTCTCTTTAAATAAACTGTTTTCTGAAAGGTTTTTTAGGAAACCATTTTGGAGAATTTCATTTAAAAAAGATCTTAGCTTTATTTCCAAATGTTTATCTATGAAATGATGATTAAAATTATTTATAAAAAACATAGTTTCTTTTACAGCTTCAGAATATTTCTCCAGAAAAACATTTTGCCCTTTTGGTTCTGCTTCCTTATTCATCAAATACAGATTTTGATAGATTTTTGGTAAGTCCTCTCTGGTGATATGTCCCGATTCTGAAAGTCTTTCTACAAGGTAATGCTGAATATGTTTACTTAATTCAGATTTTAGATTTTTTATTTCTGACTCTGAGAGTTCTTGTAGAAATACACGCAGCTTTGGACTCGAACTGGTTTTTCGGTCTAATTCGTCTGTTTCATCAAAATTCTCTTCGATTTCTTCAAGGTCTTCTGTATTATTTGGAAAAGGATATTGAATTAGTCTTTCTAATTCTTTTTCTGGTTGTCTTCTTTCAGATTGATTATACTTTAAAAAAACAGTAAGTATGTTTTTAAAAAAAGATTTTAGTATTATTACATTTGATTCATTAAGTTTGCCTCTTAACAAGTTAGTTAAATTTTCCATGGTAGAATTTAGATCATCTTCTTTTTTATCAAGCCTCTGACCATTACTTGGCAAATCTGTTTTTTTATCTGGTGTGAACTGACGTTTTGAATTTTGTGGGGACGTATATTGGTCATCGTCTATAAATTCAACGCTATTTAAAAAAGCAGTGGTTTCTTTGGGAATGATGGATGTATTCTGCTTTGAAAGAGAATTTGTTTTGCTTTTAATTTCTGAATAATTCTCTGTGGCGTCCTTTGGCTTTTCTTCTGCAAGGGCTGGCTCTGTGTCCAACAAAGAACTCCTCCGGTATTCCTTTTCTAATTCTGTCGCTTTGATTGTCTCAGATTCTACAAAAGCATCTGTAGGAAATGCTTGTATCATCTGGCTTTTCACAGATTTGGCCTCGTCTTTGTTTTCTTCACAGTGAACCAGAATATTTGAAGCTAAACTCTCCAAAGCTGTGGGGTATTGATTCTGCCAGTTCATCTGCGTGTCTCCCGGCTCGTCTACTCCCACCTCCATCTCGGAGAAGAGGGGTGCAGTGAATATTTGCTTTATGACGTGCCCATGTGCAATGCCACTGAAACCTGGTTCGGCGCTAGGTACTTCACTTTCTAAATGTTTCTTTTTGAAACTACTTTTTTTTTTAATTGGAAGAGCTATCTCACCAGCCTCTAAGTCTTTTTCAGAGACAAGTTTACTTTGTACCTCCGGAAAATTTCTTGGTCCACCTTCCGAAAGTGAATCTGTAGGAATAGCTTTAATTATTGAACTTACAAGAGACTCAGAATTTAAAATGTCTTCTTTTGAAAGCCAGCTATTTAAATCTTGGATTTTTTCAAATAATTTGTCCTCCAAACTACTTGGTGGTTTATCATGAACAGTTAGTTGTGGAAAACTATGACTTTTTTCTCTTGCTTCAGTGCCCACAGGAACTTCTAATTTAGAAAATAATTTATCAGAAAGGTCTTGCAGATCTTTACTTAAAATGGACTTAAGCATCATTGATTGTTTCAAGTGTTCTATGTGGGAAGTAAGACTTAATGATTTTGAGATGCGACATGTATTTACATTTACATTTCCAGTCAGTGATGATCCCCCTACAAAGTTTGGTAAGGATGCATTTGGTAGTCTTTCCTTTAACGTGTCCTTAGTATTTAAAGTCTTTATTGTGGTGATACCAGGATCAGGGACAAAATTATCCTCAGTGTCTGAAGTCTTTACTGTGGTGCTGCCAGGATCACCATGGGCTAACTTTTTGATTGCATCTCCAGTCTTCATTGTGATATCAAGGCCATCGGGCCAGATTTTATTCGCAAGTCTTGCAGTTGAATGTGTTGGATAAGGAGGGTCCTGGTCTTCATGCTCTATAACCTCTGCACTTAAAATGTTTCTACATTTGGACATATCTTGATCCTTCACTTTTCTGACTGACATTTGGTTGTTTATATTTCTTAGAAAAGAATCAAAATCATCCTTGATGCTGAAATTCTGTAAAAAGAAAAAGAATTTCTGTAACATTTCTTTTGAATTTATAATAAATTTTCTAACTAATTTTCTTTGAGCAATCTGTCAATTTATCTATTATTTTCCTAACTTCTACAAAGAGGAAACTAACTTTAATTATTTTTCAATATTTGAACTTACAATATTAAGGAAAATTTTAAGGCAAAAAATTTTAAAATCCCTAACTATGATGCTATGTTGTATCCAAGAGCTTTTGCTACCCAGAATATTTGTAAGTACTTAAAAGGCATTCATAATTAGTTTTTTTTTAAAGAATTCAATGTCCAGTGTTAGCTGCATTTGCTTAAACAATGTCTAACATCAGGAATTAAGTCCCAGCCATATAAAGAGTTACCATTTTAGTATCAATGCAGGAAATTAAAAAAAAAAAAAAAGTAAAGCAAGTAGCAGATAGCCCATTAAAAGTATCATAAATATTCTTTAAAGGCTAACTTAGGGTCATATATCATTTGTCTGTAAGCCTGAGAGTTTCAACAGTGATAAGGAGTTTGACCCAACCCTTAGCATGTCACAGTAGAATCCTGCTTTTTGATGAATACTATATATGCCTCTGAAATGGTTACAAAAAATTATGGATCACAGCGAAATTTCAGTGTAATAACCATAAGCAGTTTTGTAGCTCTGGGATCAGCTACGTTTTAAAATAACCTTCAAAATGAAGTCTCCTATTTAAACCCTTTGTTCACACAACTTTAACGTTATCCAACTGAAAAAAGCAAAATGAGAAATAATTAGCCTAGAATTTGTTCTAGTTCATTTAAACTTAGTAGTTCAAACTTCATTTTAATGCATACAATTTATTATAACTGGTTTTCAAAAGCAAGCCGATACCCAGGTGACAGCATAAGAATCCCCTTGGGTTTTTTGAAGAGTAAAGGTTCCTAGGCTCCATTTCCATATTGAGATTCATTAGGTCAGAAATGGAACCTGGGGATATGTATTTTTTTAAAAAGATAGCCAGGTGTTTCTCATGGGTGATTTGGTTTAGGAAGCACTGAATTATATAATGTATTAGAGAAACCCAGTATTTAAGTATAACATATAACAGATATTGGGGTAGGATAAATCAAGACTCACCTGATATTTTGGTTTGAATTCTGTATGTTCTGGTCTGA